>QNGE01004404.1:0-62354 GCA_008508345.1 Paragonimus westermani
AGTTTGGGCGTAGTGTTTAATATGTTATGGATAAATGGATTAAGGTGGTTGAAACGTCATCATCATCATTATGGACAGCAATACACCAGTGATTCACACCAATGCTTAGCGCAGAGTACTACAACTTGTTCGTAACGTTCTGTTGTTTTGAACCCATTTACCAACACAGTAGGATGTTCCAATTGGGCGGTCTATTGCGTGAATGCACCCGCCCGTGCACATCTGTCAGAAGATTCCCACTTTGTTTTGCAGACTGTTTACCAGGTCTGGCGTCACCTGGTATCTTATCCATTGATGTCTCTTGACCTTGTTCGCGTGACTCAAACGATCCTTGACTCGTCATTTCAGCTACACAAAACATTGAAACTGATGATACAGTGGGCCACCGAGTAACACTATTCCGGTTGCATTGAGGATAGACAGAACCAGAAGTACAGACCACACAGTTATTATGTCAACCGTTCTTCACAACATTGATTGTTTTACACGCATGGGAAATACTGAAAGGTAGTTTTCAACACTGGAGTAGTAGAAAAAGCTTCAATTGGTTCTCTAAAGAGACCTACTCTCGTTGGGTGTTTGTTCCAATCCACTCGAAAATGGTCTGTCACGGACGTGGACTACCCCTATAAATGTGGCATGCTTGTTGCGGTCTGGTTTGTGGATGGACTGTTGTACTACTTGCCTTATTCATCGTGATTGTGTCCATTCTCTTGGTCTCTCTTGCTCACCAGCCGGAACACGAGATTAGTCGATTTTGGTCGTTATCTCAAACGGACAACATTGTTTAACAAGCTCAGTGGGATAAATCGCGTTAACCTAACTGAGAAATCCTGTTCATCAGTCAGAGCAAACAGAAACAGTATCAGTTATTTCTTTTACTGAAGTGCTCAGGCTGTTCGAGAACACCTCATTAGGGATTGCGGTTAAGTGTTTACACCGGACGATTAAGACAAGTCGGTTATTGCAGTCAGGACGAGCGATCGCACCATACTACAATTACTATTCAGTGGTGAAGCAAGAACATGGATTTTAACATTGAAGTGGCCGCAGAAAAAATACAAGAGGAAGCACTGGAGTGCAGCGTGGCTTGAAATGGTTCTCGGTACATGCATGAACTGAGAACTGATGTCCGTGGCAACCGTGGTGTGCGTTGGGGGAGATGATAAAAGGTTGTTCGACTAAACGATCATCGATTCGGACATCATATTCTGTTAGGCTATTTAATTTGAGAGTAAATCCGCCGATTGTTCTGACGATCATCGCAAACCGCTGAATAATCTTTCCTGGCCCCGGTCCAGTAAGTGAAATTGTGACCCCCAGTGTCAATAAACCAGCACTCCGAGCTACCATTGATATCTACCCAAGCCTGAACTGTTGTCTCATCAACCGCCCCTATTACCGAGACGGGTGTTGTACTCAGATGAGTGGATTTGTTTGTTAACAGATCGAAGTGCACAACTTATGTATCGGTTTTCTGAATAAATAACCCTTGCGCTATCCGCGTTCTTGGCTTACAACATTACAATATCAGTCGTAATGGTTATGGTTCATGATGAAGAAGAAAGTGTACACAATTTTTGAACAGTAAGAAGATCGTAACCTAACTCTTGCATGCACCGCTCGAGATAAGCCAACCAGGGGGTTTATACAGAAAAGTGAGGCCAAATCAGAGTTGTACTCGACTGGAAATTGCCACGATGAGTGGTTTAAGCGAGTCGTAAAGTACACAGTAGCACCATGTGAATTTATTTCAATGGGTGCGGTAAATCCTTTCTCTTCAGAGAAGACAGGCGACAGTAACGGGTTTTATTGCTGCTGAACGTACAGTGAGTAATAACGAATTATTCCAATGATCATTATCAACTGGTACAATTGATTTGAATGGCGACAGCCATTAGATCAATTTGGATTGATCTTCCATCATACTGCGTAGTGTTCCTTTAGGCGTGGTGAAACATCATCATCATCATCATCATGGACAGCAATACACCAGTGGTTCACAGCAATGCTTAACTGCCACACAACCATGAAGAAAAAGCAAACCCTATATATATAGGAGAGAAGGGAAAAAAGGGGACGGGAAGGGACCTAACTACTGAAAATGACTACGTCCAGATTCAAACATTCAGCATCAAGGTGCCTACACCTTGCAAACAAACAACCGAGCTGCAAGTGAGAGAAGGGCGTCATCAGCGAGACAGCTTCCTTACGGCTTTCACTGCCCCGCGTCATTAAATGCACTCACTTCACAGACAACTCGGACAAACAACGACAACATTCACGCCACTGAGCTCGATTAGCCGCCATCTCACCTAGAGTCTCCAACCACCGACTCTGTGAGTCGCGAGGGCCCCAACCCGGGGGACGAACACGACCCACAGTGGCCAACCCCTTGGTGAACGACTTCATTTCCCTTGTTGAGACGATCCAGCGCTCTGAGCACTACTCACAAGCGATAGTGGTTGACTGTTAATACAGGTTAGTTCGATCATGCCTAATGTGAGAGCAATGGCGGAGTGGCCAACATGTTTGCCACACGAAGGAATGCTCACAGTTCTTATCCTGATCGTCACAAGGATGTGCACTGCTAACTAGCTCCGGCGAGGGCGAAATTCGAGTCCGGTTTTTTTCCTTCGAAGGAGACTGGTTAGAAAATTTATCTGACTACGAAGACCACTGTCAGATATGAGTAAGGTTCAGCTTGAATTTTACCAACCACCCGATTACTCATCAATAATCTGAATTGTTCACAGACGATTATTCACTGATGTGCACAGCCGTGAACACACACTGAGAGCAACGGATTGCGTGACGAACAAAAACACATAACGGCGGGCAGAGAAGTGTAGGCCCCAGCATCTAATGTAACCATTATTTGATTAAAGAGACCACATCGAATCGTTAATCATGATGTGATCCATATACAAAACAGAAGGAAAGATATAGGCTTTAATTAATTTATTTCTGGCTAAGTTTCTCGAGCAGTAGGATATCATCACAAACTCATCAGAGAGGACAAACATAAATCGGAACCACCTGTTTAAAGTGCGCAAAAAAGAGGGCAAAATTCACTAGCTTGTCCAACGTTAACATCGATTATCAGCTCTTGATTAATAGTGGGATGGGTGCAGTCTGGCTACAGAGTCCCTTAATGAACTGTACACTAAGGAGAGGAGGTTATCCCGTGCAGTTAATGCACTCACCACGTGCCAGTTCGACCACGTGCAACTAATGGTCTCGGTAGCCTGCCTCGGCAATGGCTTAATCATTGGGGTTGGTGTGAGCAACACAGTGATATTCTAAGTGGACGATCGTTTTCAGCCGTGCCTGCGTCCATGCACATCCGCCGAATATTTCGGTCAGTCCGATCAACAGACAGTTTGTCAGTCTGGCGCTTCCTCAAACAATGAGAATAGAAGTTGCGCCTTTACGGTCCTCAACGTGACCTGGATGTGTATGAAGCCATAAACTGTCCGATTTGGGTTGCTGTGGTTGTACTAGACCAGCGGTGTTCATATCTGATCATTCGATAATGGTCAGCTTGCTGAAAAGTAATGAGCATTTTCAATAATATGATGGGAATAAAAATTCTTTTTGAAATCTGTGGAAAACTTTCGCCCACAGTTTTTCCGTCATTTTAACCCTAATTTGGAAATGGGTTAGTCTTTCGCTTTAATGATTTCTGCTATCATTTTCGGCAGGCTCTTGTACAGTTTTCACGTGAACTGACTACCGATTTCGTCTCAGTCGTTCATGTTACGCATGTTGTGAAACATGCTTTCAAAATCTTCCATTCATATCAGACCGAATTTGTCCCACAGGATTCGTGCTTGGGCTTTGTGATATCAACGGTAGTCGTTGGAATAGGGTGACGTGGAGAAAGCGATGAACATTTGTAGCCGTGTGCTTTGGACCGTTGTTGTGTTGACAGACCGTAGGATCAATGTGTGAATTCCGAGCTATTCTCTCCAGTGAGGATATAAAACCGCACAAATGCTCAATTTTGTTTCCATGATAATCGTTTCTTCCATGAAATATGGGGATCTTAAGTTACTCCCACAAATTCAGGCCCAAACCACGTGCTCTGTTACGTTACTTGTAGGCTGTTGATATTTCACTTAGGTGGAATGCTGTACCAAAATATCGTCGGAATAATTAGTGTCGGGGCGGTACAACAACCGAAATTTACTTTCATCGCTCCAACGTAACGGTTAATCAAATCAATTCTTGTATTTGGCCGTGTGTTGGAGGCATTTTCGGCGTTCAACTTGGAAGTGACATACACCTATGTGGGTCATGTGTATGCAAGCCGGTGCGATAAATATTCTTCCTTAGCATTTGCGTTGAAACGGATTTGTCTGTGCATAGCGGAGGTCCGAACGCAACGTATGCTAAAATGCGCCTGATAAATTGCACAATGTCTGTCGAATACCACTAGAGATCCACCGTCTCATTTTGTCGGATACACTACATGGTTCTCCAAATCTAGTGATTGTCGAACACAGTTTGTTGATTCATTTTCAAATGTTTACTAATGCTGCAGGGCTTTCGACCATTAGTCTGACGCTGTGCTACATCCGTTCAGC
Organism: Paragonimus westermani; assembly: GCA_008508345.1. Classification (NCBI taxonomy): domain Eukaryota; kingdom Metazoa; phylum Platyhelminthes; class Trematoda; order Plagiorchiida; family Troglotrematidae; genus Paragonimus; species Paragonimus westermani. The sequence goes on from QNGE01004404.1 coordinate 4,590, forward strand.
GTTTGGTCGATGTTGTCTTAGCTCAAAGCATTCCAAATAATGTGAGTATTGATGCCATGCAATTACGGGATTCTGGACGAGTTGTATTCATACCGAACCACAGCACTGTTCCTGAAGGTTGTCATCGGTCTGACACAACAGTGATATTTTTTGTCGGATTGTTTGAACACCTGATTCTATCTGGTTTGTAACAATAGCTTTACACCTGGTCTTCATTTGAAAAGTTTAGAACGAATAGCATTTACAGTAAAATGGATTGTGCAGGACAGTGTGAACAAATAAAATTCTAAGGAGCAATGAAAAAAATAATTAAGTTACACATAAATTGCAAACTTACAACATGTAAAATGAGTTCATCTGTGAAGAACTGATCTCAGCACCATCCAACTGCAGTAATCCTGATAAACAAGTCAACAGAACAATCTGCCTGGTTTGTTTAATATATGCCTCAGGCCTGTGATCGAAATCAGTAGCCGTCATAACGGACTATAGCAAGGGGGTTCAAACTTGAACACTGTTGGATGTCGAACTAGCGTCGTTTGTAGGTCAAGTAACCCAGTTACAGTTGTGGCTTTAGTGAACAATCCTTGAGCTGGGTGGTAGGGCTATAAAAAAGTTGATTAGAGGATAGGCTTGTGACAGCAGTTGGTTGATTGATTCCTGTAAAGATAGGAGAATGAAGAGAGAGCTTTGTAGCTACATTGGACTTTCACAATGAGCTGCAATGTCCTTCACAAGAAAAAGGTGATAGGCTTGGATACTATGCTCAAGGTGAGACCGCATTAGAGAAGAGCCTTCAGACTGGAAGGTCCAAAACAATTTACACTAAGCTATCCGAGTGTCTGTTTGGCTTTCTTAACTTTCGAAATGTAGGCCGGAGATACCCTGAGAGTGTTCGAGAATATTGTTTCCAGATCCCGTTCACGGGCAACAGTACTCTGCCAGCCGCCTTCAAAAAGTAATCGATAGAGTGTGCATGATAGTATTAAACGGATATTCGTTGTAATTGGTCTGGAGGTTCAGAACGTTAACTATAACCCGTAACTTATCCTTACCCACTAGACAGAGAAAGTGCAGATAAGTTCTAACTGAGAAACTGCCTGTGACAATTCATGGAACTAATGACGTTTCATCCTGCAAAGTGTGGTTTCTAGGTGTTTTGAAACTGGATCTGGTAACCAAACGCTTGTCCGGAATGTTCTGCTACACCTGTCGTTCAGTAAGCAGTGCGTACAGCCCCGAAATCCTGGAGTTACAAAGCCTTTTCTCCTCATCGTACTCTAAATCACAATATCCACAGAGGTCTGTGACATCTCATTATTCTCTACTGGCAAGGCGGAAACTTTCTACCATGTATGACAGAAATATGGTTGATTTTTCACGAAACATACATCTTTTTGAGATGATTTAACACCGCTTTGTTTAAAGTGTGCGAACGTAGCCGTACTTGTGTGTAGCACCTCATTCGGATCGTTAGAGGACGACTGTTGTTGGTATATATTTCCTCAAACTGAACATTCTCGCCCCTCAAATTGGAAACCGATGCCATACAAATAAGTGCATGCATATACACTACAGATATGCACGAATTGCCCGAGAACTGAGCATATACACAGTAGTAAGGTGGCGTAAGGTAAACTGAGGTGAATAATGTGTAGTTACCTCCAAACGATGAATGGTTACGATATACTCTAACGACCCTCTGTTTTCTGTAACCTTCTTAACCGAAATCCAGGTCTGGTGGCTCTCCGAGCAAACAACCACCAGCTATTCATGGATAGTGATGGAAAAGAACGCATTCCCTTGTGCTGACTGACCAGACGAGCATTTTTGTTTGAAGAAAAGTTAGGTAATTTTAGTGACAGTCTACTCGACACACCGCCTATCCAAACCCCGACTCAATAGATCTAACACGGGACTAGTCAAAACGTCGAGTCAATAGCCCACATCAGGATTGGAAGAAAAGCTTCAATGTTGCACTTCTGGTTAGCTGCCAGGTTCTCTGTTCCCTATCGTACCAATCAGCCTACAGCTTGACTTTGCAATTGTCAAGAAGATCAGCCAATAGAAGAAGAATGCGTTTTTCTCATACTATTGCACATCTATAAATGCGGTTTCTTGTCTTATGAATAGGAACTACCTACTAAAACCAGTACGAGGTTATGTTCCCTCGGCAAATCAATAGTTGCTAACGCGTTTTGAGGACGATGCAGAATCCTGCATACCAAAATCAAGTGTACCCACATAGATAAGCGTTTTCGATTGAAGACTTGCGAGATACCGGATACTCAAACCATATGCACAGTTGAATAAAAGGGTGGTAGTCAATGCGAATTCAATCCGAAACGGGCCGAATCTCCTTCGTGTATACCAATACCGAGTTGATCTACATTTGGTGAACAGCGGAATAAACGAATGAAGGTTGTGTGTAGGAACAAATGTGAAGTGATGGATTAATGAGTAAGCGACACATCCTTGATTACCTAGGCGATCGGCACCGAGTGGTAAACAACAACACATTTTTCAACTCAAGCTGAGCTGGTCGGCTATGTAATGGGCTCAAGTTCGTAAGTTAGTGCAACAGAAATATCAGAGTTGAGTTCCTGTGGCAAGGTTTAATGACAGTTACATGTATGGGTTGTGTAGCGTGGTTCACAAAATCCCCTACAGAACAGATCAATGGAGTGAACAATGGGAATAGGCTGAAACTAAGTAGAGCTGGTGGCTAGTTCGATTCTTCAATAGATAAGTCTCGGAAATTATTGGTGAAACGAAGCAGGTAGTGTGCATCCAGTAGTCGGTTTCTATTGTGCATTGCCCACACGGCCCATAGTGACCTATCGGTTGTCAACTTTTCATAAACTTCATTGGCTCGATCAGCCATAGCACTGGACTGCGGTGATTTGCGGCCAGCTCTGTGCTGTTATCGGACGCATACGGTGACCACATGAGGCGGTTTGTCTAGCCTGAATCAGACCCAGGTTATCCGAAGCCAGAATGGGACTGTAAAGGTTCGCCACTCACCCCGAGCTTGGAGACCGCAGTCGATCGATGGACTACCCTGTGAGTTTCAGCCCTGACCTCAGCCGTCACTGCCGTCATTGTCTCATCTCCACTATGGTCACCATTCGACCGCCCTAGAAAGGGCTTATCTAACTTATCCGAAGCCTATGCCAACCTGAGTGGATCGCCCATGTGACCACAGATAGTGGGCCGGTTCGCCAGAGTTGTTATCTGTGTTGCTATGTCGTACGGGCACACCCATAGGCTCAGTACTCACCGCGCACGTGTAAGCTCGCCTCCCAATCCCCTCATCGGATGGCAACCAAGTCCACTTCAGTTAAGCTAGTTTCGTTTACGTTCTAGCTTCGGGAGAGCTAACCAATCCCTGAGTCTGTCAGCTTGCCAATGTCCACATTAAATGCGATCTTGTTCATCACCGGGATTTAGAGGGACGCTTTGGAATACCTGACTGATATGGACATCGTAAACTGTGGACGTCAGTTTTTTCAAATCACGGGCACGATCCATATGTTGTCGCCTCGCTGTTTTTCAACGGCTGCAAGCCATGGAGACGTGCTTGTGCGCGTGTAAATTAGGGTTTTGCAGCCGGATTCCAGTAACCTCTGCAGGGGCAAATGGTACTAGGTTCACATCGTTTTAGGTCCCGCGCAATCCTGGCTCGACAGCTACTTTCATGTGTTGTAATTGGCCCGAATTAGAGGCCCCCAAAACAGGCTTGTTCGTCACGTTTTTACTTGTGACCAGACTTCTGATTGTATTTGGACAGCAAAGATAATCAGGTTTGATCTGATTCCGTACAACTAGGTAGGTGATTGCTGTCCACTGGTATCGCCGCCACCACCGGTGTGCTCTGGTTTGATGAGTTACAGTTACATAGATAGAAGTCGATGCATTTAATAATTAACTAACACCGATAATCTATTACCTTAGTTTTCTGTGGTGAATGTAATTCACATCTGAACATTGTGCTAATGCATTTTAACTGCATGTATGATTACGCTGTATACAGTGCGAATTATATTCCAAATTTTGTTGCCTCATTCGCTGTATTATCGCTACATCGTAGAAACCAGTTCTGGGTTGGTGTTAAGTACATTTGCGAATAATCGCAATCGTACTTACTATTGCGTACTTCAAAATACCACATGGGCTCGTTCGAGTCCTACCGAAGGCCTATGATCCTAGTTTTCTGCTCGAGATAGGGTGCACCCACAGCCCAGCCTGCTCATAGTAGTCTGTGCGTGATTGGCTTTGAGTGACCGGAGATATCACCGTTATTAAGTTCCGCGACGGAATATGTCCATCGAAATAGGCATGACCCAAAATTAAATGGCGGGTTTTTGGAAATGTATCCTCGAGGGTAAAGTATCACGATCGAAGTATCCGGCTACGGAAAAGGTGTCACGCAAATCCAGACTGTCAGTCATATCCCAACTAAGGTCCACCAGTTGGTGAATGGCGTATGCTGTGGAAACTAGCTGTCTTACGGGTGTGTGATATGTTTAAAACAGGTAAGTCTGTATTAGCACACTCCAACAAGCAGCACAGAGATTACCAGTTCAAACCTACTTCGGATTGTTTGTCTGGAGAGATCATGCAGACAGCAAGGGATTGATTGCATGTTTAGGAGTGGTTACTCTGAAATAATAAGTACGGCTACTTCACGTTAAACAGTTGTATTCCCCACTGGTCGTTCTATTCAAACTTTTATCACGAAGTCTCCAACCTCACTTGACGCAACCTCGTGACAGCCAAATCAAATCGGAGACTCACAATCACCTTTACGTAGGGGGTTGATCTGAATCTCAGTTGGAAAAACAGCCTTGCTGTGTAGAATTAGACTCCAAGAACAAGAATTGGATAACACAACGTACTGAAAGAGCCGGATTTCCTACAGACAACTGACAGTGTGCAAAAGCGGTGTACAGATAGTCACCACCAGTGATTATTTGCCATATCAATCTTGAGACAAGTTATAAGTGATAAACCCGTATTATCGAGTAATACGGCTGACGGTGCTCCATCCATTTTGGATAAGCCTGCCATAGTTTATTATCGCCTGGAGAGAGGGGACGCCTGTCCACTTCTGAAGGAATCAGGATAGTGGTGTATCTGCACACGAGACCAGAATATCCAAATTCACAGACGAAACAGGAGACAGATAAGGAATGTAAATAATCCAGCAACGAGAGTATCTTCAAAAATCAGACAAACTGGTACAACCATGCCATCTTGCACAAATTATACAAGATCAGACTGTTGGATCATGATAACACACTGTAAAGGTGTGTGAGAGACATGCACTGCACGTGTTCGACCGCTTATCCTCCACACGGAGTCTCCCAACATGTTGACACAATGTGAATCTCTGTTTCAAATATTCAGATGGTGTTCAATCTACATAACACGGCGCCGCATACAACATTTCACTATCTAAGCCATTCTTCTTTTCTTATGCCTTTACGTCAGAAGTGGCTTATATCTACAGTAAGCCTGATCGTATGTAACAGGAAAGCCATTCGTTGTGCTCGGAGGGGAGATTCTGCTAGGCAGTAAGCTGACTAGTATTGAGTATGTGGATTGTATCGCTTTACTCAGTTCTTCTGCAGGAAATACAGATCACATTGAAATGGGGGTAAGTAATATGGTTGGCATATACTTCGCACCCTCATAGTGTAAAGTATTTTTAAGATATTGAGTTAGAACTGCCCCTACCTTTGCAATTACAGACAGACCATTTATGAATGTCGACTACCACGTCGACCTGGGTGGTATTGTTTCATCAGCCTGACGAGGTGTCCACAAGGATATCGAAACCACGTATTGCATTCGCCAACCTTCGTCACCTGTATTGTCACAAAGATGTGCATTTTTTGGGTAAAGGCAATCATGAACGAAGAATGTTTTGACCGTCCTGCCGAGAAAGATTGGTAAATGCTGTCTGCCCGGTCAGGGAGTTCCCTGTCATCCAAAGTGTCGCTTGGAAACACTCCTTAACATAACAATGTGTCTCAGTTAAAAACGAGCTCATGTCCACAAAGTTGCTGGTTCTTTTTTCCTTCCTGATGTAGTTCGCTTTTTCGTTTCTCTTCTTCAGAAACTTTTACTTATTTATTCCACCTCCTCTTTGTGAACCATTGTCAAAACCAACGGTAACTCAAGCCATAATACACATCGGTACCGCTGAAGGCTGAGATAATAATGATGTTTTCAGAAGTCACTCGTGTTCTCTGTTGCTCACTAGTCTAAATCAACAACGTTTATGGGGAAACTGACAGTGTTTGCGAAATGTTAGCGGTGAACAACTTTGGGCGTAAATTTAAAAAGCCGACTTCGACCCTTTTCTACGTCATATGGAGACCTTGATTGAATTTGACGATCACAGTCACTGGACGAAAAATACCCCAAAACGAAGACGTATGCTGACCATGCTGAACAGTACTCGCGTAAGCGTCCTAGAGTGCGGCGGCTTATTTGACAAGTCATTTTAGGCGCACATGATAAACTGACAATATTCCTCTGTCTGAGCATCGAGCGCAATCTGGACGACTGAACACACACAGCTTCTATGTGCACTATCGTTGGGGAGGGGGATTGACATCATGTACGGCTCGGTACCGGGGCATCAATCTTCTAGTACGCACAGTTCCTTTTTGTTTACGACAAGACTCGAAAAAGCGCACCATTTCAGCCACGAGTCTAAAGTGGGAACGGTGGAATAACAGTTGTTTGAGTACCATGTATAAAGCATTTCATGCCAACTGGAGTACCTGTGATCGCTTTTTACGACAAAGGCTTTCTTTCACATCACAACTCAGACGCTGATTCTGATTGGTCAATTCTCTATGTGACTGCATTTTCACAGGGGTATCTACGATTAAAAACTCACTTGTGATCAAATTAAACTAGATTACCGCATTACGAATTCTATGACTGAAAATTGGTCTCATTTGCCATCTGCGGTAGAATGAGTCCCAGACGGTACCGACAAGGCACATTTACACGAAAAATACAATGTCTGCACAGAGTACGCAAACCAGGTCTGATGCATTCGTTCGATGTACACACAGAAAATCTGAATTTAGGTTCAGGGACATGAAGTAAAGTGGCTGGTGAACGGATGAAAACCAATAAAATTGACAGATCACAAAACAGGAGGCAAACAATTTTTATGGTCCAAGAAGACAAACGGTGGACTATCTTTGTGTGAAAAATCATCGGTTTATTCACATGGAAAACTCGTGAGTGTCCGTGATTCAAGGAACTGCGTGTAAGTTGTTGAATTCCAACAAAAGCGCATGATGTAAAGAGGGATAAAAGGAAATATTGATGAGCAAAAGAAATGACTGGACTACGTCGTGATAGATTCGGACAAACCCTGAGAGCATTACGAGGGTGAAGGAAACGGGTCACTCTGCTGCACGGTGCATGTTGGCGAACCGAGAAAAGGGATTGTTCAAGAGGTCTGTCGGGTGGCCAGTCTCCACCACATACCCGTGGTCCATTACAACAATCCTGAGTGTATAAAAATTAACGGGATAGCACATAATAGCCTGTTTCAACATATATTTATTTTTATATATAACATTTCGTAGCCTAGAATCAACGAGTGCGGACATAAATCTCGGTTTAGACACTGAGGTCATGTGACACATCAACCTGGCTGAGGGTGATTAACAAACATGTTCCACGAGCTCTAAAGAGAGCGAAACTTGAGCGTAGTGCTTCTTTTCGAAAGAGGCTGGCTGCAAAGTCTATCTGAATTCGAAGGCTGCGATCAAATGTGGGTGATGCTCAACTTGAAAACAAACCAAATCCCCGACTACTCATCAGTAATGTTTCACAAAACTCAGGAACTAACGAGGGTACATAAATGTGTGAAACGAAATATTGATTAAACAGCAGGGGATAAATCGACGCGTGACTGTACAAGCCAAACAATCGCTCGGCAGTGTTGCTGAAGCAATGAAAGAAAATAGCCCCTCATCCGAAAGGTTTTTAGGACAAGTTCATGGGACCGTTTGATAAGAACGCACTTAGCTGAGATTAACTGAAAACAGCGGACGGTTAATAGATTTATCAGTTAGGTGAAACATATATAGCCCGGCCAACAACAAGCCAGGTTTGAGAACGAAGGAATAATTTTTCTACTGCTCATCAGAGAGTCGCTTGCTCAATTGCATACTAGAAGTTGAAAGTAGTGAACGAGACGAATCCAGATCTCGAACCTCAGGGGCAGTCTAAATTGGCAGAGTTGCTGATTTCTATAGTGACTGCTTGGTCTGGAACCGCGGATGGCGATGAACATTTTTGCTCCCCTGGCCTCAAATCGTTGAGTGAAATGAGTTATCTGATTGTCTAGGACTTTCGAGAATTTCAATCTCATAACTTACTGCTTTTTCCACATTCTAACATGAAACGTTCGATTATTACTAGTGTGATCAAGAAAGCGGCCCATTTTTTAGCCCAAAAATTCTTATTATATTACAAAACTGGTCATCAGTTAACATACAATTGGGTTACGCAAATTCTTTCATTAGCTGTGTTTTCCTGTTTTCGTTCTGTTGTATTAATGAAACATTTCTGTCAGCTACAACACAGGGATGTGCACGTCAAACAAGTAAACACACCCTCAACGTCATATTTTCATACATCAGCTTACAGTGAACTAACCAACAGTTTCAGTACCAAAAGCATAGAGGAAATATTGGACGGCTGTCTGCGGAGCTCCCAAGATGCCGGTGTGTGTGGTGGAAGACAGGGCAATCATCACTAAACTGACGACTATGTGCTGTTAGGTGACAACGTCCAGGCAACACAGACAGTGGTAGGCGCTATTTCACAATCTACTACATACTTCGGAATGCGCATTGTTGTATCAAAGTAGAATGCCTTTATAAGGCTGCGGTAACTACGTAAACTTAATGGTGGACAATGTGCATACGGGGATTGTTGGTCTGTTTGTGTATATGAGAAGTTGCATCACCAACGGCGGGAGTACAACAAATGAAATAGAAACACAAATTTCCACCGCCACAGAGAGATATTTGTCAACCTAGGACAGTCATGACAACAGAGAGACATCACCCTGACGCACAAAAGTCACATACATCAGGTGACTGTGACCGCTGTTACTTTACGGCTGAGATCAGGTTAGAAAACACAAAACGGTCTTCAATTATTTGACCATCGATGTCTGCAGTATATCTATCACATTGGTTGACACCAACGAATAAGTAACGAGGAGCTTAGGAGGTGCGGATTTGGTAGTGATTGTCAAGCGAGTCACTCTGTTCACTCCTCAAGCTTACACAGAATTAGATGGACAGACTATGGACCGAAGATGTTGATCAGTCGTCTGCCACACCGAGCAATTTCTGTTTACAATGTGATCGACTGGCTTAAGGTGCGAGGTGGACGGATGAGGACGTGGCGCAGAGAAATCAGGTTGTTCACAAGGGTGCTGGCCACTGTGGGTCGGGTTCATTTTCCGGACTGGGGCCGTCGTGACTAATGAGAAGTTGCATCACCAACGGCGGGAGTACAACAAATGAAATAGAAACACAAATTTCCACCGCCACAGAGAGATATTTGTCAACCTAGGACAGTCATGACAACAGAGAGACATCACCCTGACGCACAAAAGTCACATACATCAGGTGACTGTGACCGCTGTTACTTTACGGCTGAGATCAGGTTAGAAAACACAAAACGGTCTTCAATTATTTGACCATCGATGTCTGCAGTATATCTATCACATTGGTTGACACCAACGAATAAGTAACGAGGAGCTTAGGAGGTGCGGATTTGGTAGTGATTGTCAAGCGAGTCACTCTGTTCACTCCTCAAGCTTACACAGAATTAGATGGACAGACTATGGACCGAAGATGTTGATCAGTCGTCTGCCACACCGAGCAATTTCTGTTTACAATGTGATCGACTGGCTTAAGGTGCGAGGTGGACGGATGAGGACGTGGCGCAGAGAAATCAGGTTGTTCACAAGGGTGCTGGCCACTGTGGGTCGGGTTCATTTTCCGGACTGGGGCCGTCGTGACTAACAGACTCAGCGACTGGAGACTTTAGGTGGGACGGCGGCTAATCAGGCTCAGTGACTTGAAATTTACAGTTATTTTGCCGAATTACCAATGAAGAAAATGGAGTTAATGATGTGAGGGTGACGAAGATCGTAAGGATGCTGTGTTGCTGATAGTCCCCTCTTTTCACATATGGCTCAACTGTTCACTTGTAAGATATAGACACCTTGATGTTGAATAGTTGAATACAGATATAAACAGCTTTAGTAATAAAGTCCCTCCCCGTTTTTATTGACTGGAGCTTGCTCTCCTCTTTATGGTTGTGTAGCAGTTAGGCATCAGCGCTAACCAATAGCGTATTGCTGCCCATAATAATGACGATAATTTGATGCCCGATCTGTGATAGACTTGTCACTCTCCAGAAGCACTCACCCTATGGTCTATCAACCTTACACTACATCAACTTTGAGTATTCGTCATTTATTTATTGTTCCGGTAACCTAATTGCATTCAATATACAGTCCGGCCTTTAACAAAGACATGAATCCTAATCCTCCCTTTGGTATTTTTCACCGCATGTTTACTCGATGCCACGTGTAGAATCCAGTTCAGAACTTCTGCACAGCTGTCTTAATATGGTGGAATCACAGTTGGGGGTCGTCAATTCGAAGTTCATTTGCTTTGTTTCTTTACGCTATTAATATCATTTCACCAATCACTTGGACGGATTGATTATGGACGTATCAAATACAATCGGCTAATGTTTGTTCCGTCGGTGCGTAGTTGGGAAATGTGCAAGTTCGCGACTGATAGCCAATGTAGTGATTTGGTCATTTACTCCGTACGCTGATGGAATGTCTGATACATTGCGCATTGCTCAGTATGGCTGGTGAGGTTACGTCCACAAGATTAGTGACTTCGTTTTCTCTTTCCTGAAGCACCGTTACTTTTCTTCTTTTCTCCACTCTGTACTTCACTATACCTCGTACTTACTACTGTGCCACTTCGTGGGTCACCGCCAGGTCCGAACGACAGCCCGATGCAGAACAATCTCAGCTCAAAGCTGAAGTTGAAAGGAATAATGAATATATATATATATATATATATATATATATATATATATACGTAATATATACATATATAACTATGACGGGAAAATAAGTAGACAGCAGGTTCAGGTTTCCCTTGTTGGGCAATAGTGTGATGCATTAAGGATGCGTTACGTAGTTTCGTCAATAGCATCAATTGAAAACCGACTCATAAAATCTCTTTGACTCATTGTCTTCGCGTCCCTTAAGGCTAAAATACATATATGTAGATAATATGACATATATAATTATATATAACATGTACAAATAATATGTGTGAATAACAGGACAAGACGCAGAAAATGCTTCACTTCCCGCGGACGATGACGAGAAAGTGGACTGATCGTGGAACTTACATGTCCGTGTCAAGCACTGTGTTCAGTCGATGTGCAATGATGATTACGGTAGCGTCCTTGAACTGGTCACCAACTACGGTTCTCATGACCAACTGGTCAGTCACAGGATCCATTGCAGAAGTAGCCTCGTCTAAAACCAAAAGGCGTACGCGTCCCCTTGAAGATAAATAGATGCGAGCCAAACAGACAAGTTGTTTTTGGCCAGCCTACAAAAAGATCAAACCAGAAGACAATTGATTAGCACGACCAACCAAATTGTGATAATTGGTGTATTTTTAGCGAAAAATACAACGAAGAATAGTGTTTGCTGTTTATACATATACATACATAACATACGTATATATGTATAGAGGGAGAGGCACGAGCTGCCCTTACCAACCTGCGTTACGAGCGGTATCAAAAAGGCGTCCCGGTTGTTGTTGAAAAGAGGGCTTATGCTGCTTGTATGTTCTGTTTTGCTCAACGGTTCAGAATCGTGATCTATTCACGACGAAAATATCAACCGATTTGCTGTTTACTGTCGTTGTCTCTGCCGCATAACCCACAAGTAGGATGATCACTATATATTGCTGTTCGCCAGCGCTTACAAGGAAACGCTTGAGATGTGCAATCAATTGATCAAATAATCACGTTGAGGAGCCTGTAATGGTTAGACAACGTACTGCGCATGCTAGCCAAGCGATTACTGTACCGGTTATTCTATACTGAGACTACCAACAACTGGGTAAAACCGCGTGATGGTCAGACAAAAATGAGGTCACAAAATACAAAGACCTCGACTGTTCCATTTAGTAAAGTTGGTGGGAGTCGCCTGTCCAGTTGGGGTCCACAAGATCACTCAGATCATTGGCTAGTGACGCCATCCCAGATGGCAGTATCAAGGTCAATGACGCACCTGTATTCCTATCATTTACAGTTTTCCCGCCTAGATTTCGTTTATCAATTGCTAACCATTTTAATACAGTTTTTTTTACCCAAATCTATCTGTGACTGTGGAGGTGAGCACCAACCTGAGTCACAATTCTCTCAGGTCAGGGTCAAGACCATTGTGAGTGAATGGACAAATAAAGCGTACTCTGGAAGTAGCTTTATTGTGAATTCATGTGAGTGTAATTGCAATTGAACGACTTCTGAGAAAGAAATGAATCAAGTGTTGTCCTACAACTGACGAGCCGACCAATCGAATAGTACATTAATTGGCAACTAAACATCCAGTAAGGTGAAAAAATTGCACATCTCAACACCAAATGAGATTCGCTCTAGCTTCTAACCACTTTGGTAAGGTAAGCAAGGCAAAAAGACCAAGAGGCCATTGTTATAAACAACACGACCTGGTAAAGGATTGAGCTATTCGCAGTCGTTCAAGTCTCCTCAGTCCAAATCGTCCGTCTGTGATCGGCCGGAAGCAAAACAGTCTGGAGCTGTAACAACTGACAACAGAAATGCTGCAACAGTCGAATCGCAAATACAAATAACCACGATCAGATCTATTTCCCGGTGAATTGATCTTTTTATCAAGATGTTGATCGTAGAAGTCAATAATCGACACTCACTGAGAGATTGCAACCACCTTCGCCGCACTCATAGTCCAGAGTGATCCCATCAGATGTTACCCAGTTGGACAGATGTGCCGCCTCAAGCGCCGACCAAATCTCATCGTCGGACCGTCGCCCGAATGGGTCCAGATTAAAACGCAATGAACCAGAGAACAGGACGGGTTCCTGAGAAAACCGAATCGTAGATGAACAATCAGAATACGACAATAACGCTGATTCTTAATCGGCAAGGCGGGATTGAATCCTCATAAGGAAACCTGTTTCTTAGTCTGAAACAGCTATTGCATTGCACCAGACTCCCAGGTGAAGCATTCGAAAAGGAAGAAAGATATTTAAGCTTTCTCACAGTATAAACCAATTGTGTTTTGATTGGATTGTGAGATAACCAACTGGAAGCAATCGCCACTGGTTCATCCACTGAGATAGGCGGGTGACGTGAACGCAGCTTTTTCTATATTGAGACGCTCACTCGAAGGCCAAAGTCATCTACAAACCAGAGTGACAACCAAGGCAAAATTAAGGCATTCATCTGAGTGAGAAACACTTCTTTTGAGCGGGTGCATTTCAGTTCTATGAAATTCCGTTATTGTGAATGCGACACAGTGGGTAGGAAACTGACTGTAACTTCAAGAGTTCCAAGTGTTCAGATAAAAACACCACTGCTATCCTTTGCGTGCTCAAATTGGTAAGCGTTCGTGGTCAAACAGAACCGTTCAATTGTTCCAACGAACACTCGGTGAGCGTTAGGTGGACGTTGTTCAGAGACCAAAGGAACTGTCGAATAGGCATTACAATGCGCTCGTTAGATGGCTGTAGATAAGATCCTAGATTACCAGGGTGTATAAAGAGATTGATGTGCTTTACTGATGGTCCCCGAGGCCACTGTATAATTAAACCTGCTGTGTACAACTTGGATGCGGCACCGTTTCGCTCAGAAGGAGCACGGGGTCTACTCAAGACCTTAAAAAATACTTTCTGCATGTTCCCAGGAAGTTTATATATCCAATTCCGTACTCTGTAGTAGTGATTCCTGGACGGTAATGTTTATTCATGAGGACAACACCATGCCTATTTGCAACACTTACCAAAGGTAATCAGGACACATTCAGTTCGGACTTAAACCAACGGACTTGTATTACGCAGTGTGTTGTATTTCTACTTAAACTGCTCTGTGTAACGGTTACAGAAATCCGGGAAAGTGACAAATATAAAGCCTAAGGCAGAGGACATATGAGAGCAACCAACATTGCGTCAAATGGCTGGGTTCGAGAGGAGCACCTATCTTGTCATTGTGTGGAGCGGTTTCGTTTATGTATTGTGCAGTATACTATAGATAGGTGGGCGGCTCCTCGTGGTTACTTGGTCTGGAACAATTGAAAAATCAAGGTTTTTCAAACTATATTACATTACATATTTGATGTAGAAGAACACAAAGAAGTAAACAAAAGACGACCATAGAAACAAACCGAATGAAACCAATAAGTGTTATTTCAGAACAGCTGCCCAAGCTATTCCCAGTCTGAATCGGTGACATTCGCCTCACCTACTAGAAAGTTGTTTTGAGAGGAAAATGAACAATCACGTGACATGCATGAGTGGGTGACATTCTTGCAAACATCAACACTTGAATGGCTAAGTAAACGAGGTACAAATTCGGAAGTTGTACCTACACAGTCAATAATCTTACCTGAGGCAAAATGCTAAATCGGGAACGCAATTCATGTAATCCGATTCTGCAAATGTCTACCCCATCAACAATGACGGGACCTTGATTCGCCCGATAGGATCCAAGTTGTTCTCGATCTTCATCCAAAACCACGGGTTCCACAATCCGAAATAGACTGGCTACCAGGGTGGATTTGCCGGCGCCGGTGCGACCAACGACACCGATCCGACGCTTCGAAGGACTACCGCTCAGGTGGAGATCAATTGATTGCACAGCATTGAGCGGAGTCAGGGAAGAACGAGGGTGCTCACTAGTATCACTGTCCGACATAAAAGCTTCCGAGTTTTCGCCCGTCATTTGCTGACTAGCAAGAGCTTTATAAGACGGGTAGGTGACTGTTGTTTTGTTGAATAAGATCTCACAACAGGGCGCAGGCCAATCGGCTGGCGGTGGGCTATCCGGACCATTTTCCCAAGACGCCTCTTGGTCAACCTGAAATGAACAAATATGTATTCTAGTGGAGACAGTGATCGGATAGCCATAATTAAATGACCCGCGGGAAGTGGTTTAGCGGGTATATCTCATAAGCACTTGAGAACGTCCGAAATTGGTAAATGACTCAGGCTGAGGAATGCCCAAGCCCACGCAAGAGAACACAGTGTCCTCCATCCACAAAAGCGCAACACCGTGACGAACCCCTGTGATAAGCTGCTGACTTCAGCGAAATGGTCGATAAGGAAACGTGGAACGACCTGAACTATCAAGGTTGGAACCGCTGAAAAATGGTATTGTATCCAGCGTCTATAACTAGATTAAGGACCAGTGAAAACAACCATAAGGGGTGAGCTATACAGCAGTATGTTCCGTGTTAATTTACGTTAAAGTTCGCCTACACATTACATCGCAACAGACACCCAGCTTTTTGTTTGATTCAGTTTGGACAGCGACAGAACCAGAATCATTTTTCCCAAACCGTGAGTGAATGTGAGAGCTGTGTTAGATTCTGGCTCCAGTAAGCACATCGAAGTGCGCTTTGTTGCATCAAAGTGCAAAATGCTTCCGCAACACTGCCGTACTTATGTGAATTTAGTAATGAGTAATGAAGTTACGGGGATTGTTGGCCCGTTTGTGTATTTGAGAAGTTGCATCACCAACGGCGGGAGTACAACAAATGAAATAGAAACACAAATTTCCACCGCCACAGAGAGATATTTGTCAACCTAGGACAGTCATGACAACAGAGAGACATCACCCTGACGCACAAAAGTCACATACATCAGGTGACTGTGACCGCTGTTACTTTACGGCTGAGATCAGGTTAGAAAACACAAAACGGTCTTCAATTATTTGACCATCGATGTCTGCAGTATATCTATCACATTGGTTGACACCAACGAATAAGTAACGAGGAGCTTAGGAGGTGCGGATTTGGTAGTGATTGTCAAGCGAGTCACTCTGTTCACTCCTCAAGCTTACACAGAATTAGATGGACAGACTATGGACCGAAGATGTTGATCAGTCGTCTGCCACACCGAGCAATTTCTGTTTACAATGTGATCGACTGGCTTAAGGTGCGAGGTGGACGGATGAGGACGTGGCGCAGAGAAATCAGGTTGTTCACAAGGGTGCTGGCCACTGTGGGTCGGGTTCATTTTCCGGACTGGGGCCGTCGTGACTAACAGACTCAGTGACGGGAGACTTTGGGTGGGAAGGCGGCTAAGCAGGCACAGTGACGTGAAATTTATAGTTGTTTAAATAAGTTATCTGTTAAGTAAGTGCGGGACAGCAGAAGTTGAACAGAAGCAGTCTTTCCACTTACAACGCGATTGTTTATCTGCAAACGTACCATGACAGAAATTGTGAGTTTGTCTTTGGTAATTCGGTCACATCCGCTCCTTCTTTTTGCATTCAAATTAGGTTACTTTTTTCCCCTCTGATTATGACTGTGTGACAATGACAGTACACAACGATCATACGAATCAATTATGTACCAATTTCTATTATGATGGCGATGGCAGCTGTGTTTACAACAGTTTAGCTGATAGAAGAAACCAAACCTTGATCACAATCGGGTACAACGTACGCAGCTGTACTCTCGCAGTCGCTCCAGCGAGACAGCACTGGTTTCCAACTGGGCCAATTGTTTTACAAACCAGGCGAAGTTGTCACCCGTCTCCAATACGTAGGTAATGATAAGACCGGCAAGGCCGGGGCTCATCTGGGCACGACCGCTTATCAAAGCGATGATCGTAACAAGTAGTGTTAGGCGACAGAAAATCTGAATCATAGGGAATGAAGAAGGAAAATACATGTGTGCAGCTTGGCGGAATGAACTGTAATTTAGTGAAGTTAACTTGTGCAAAATATGTGCTTGGTTGAATTGACTTTGCGCAGACGAGAAACCAACACGCTAAACAGCTCGGTGGCGAAGACATTGACTAGCAGCCAAACGGGTACCAGTTCGAGATCAATCATACTCAATCGTCCCTATCCACAGCTGTCGCCTGACTTTGTGTGACGCAGGGTGGCAAAAGCCCAGTGTGAGAAAAGCTGGGTACGTAAATTTCACGTATTCCATCGGATGAACTGCGAATCAATCTTAAATTAATTTGAACGTAACCCTGTTTTGTATTCAGACCACACCCAATAGTAGAACAAGTCGGGATAATATATATGGGATTGATTCGATAGTTTGTGTGTAAACGAGTTGTAGTGAATCCTTACTAACAACATATTGCATTCAATTGATTGGGCAGTCATAAACAGATTGAATCAGGAAGAAGGTAAACTGGAATACTGCTACAGGATGTTAATTTTTCCAAGAAAAGGCCTTTCAATATTTCTTTTAATAGTAGTCTAAAACCCTAAATTTATTTCCTCGCGTCATAACGAGAGTTATTCCCCTTTTATATTCAAATAATTCCGAAATTCCGGCGTAATAAATGCTACGTAAAGTTTTGGTGAAATGATATAAATTATACTGACAAATGCTATAGGAGAAACAGTACATTTCAATTAATCTCGCATCATATCTCACCGTATGGTGTTTAAAGGGTCCATCAAGAGTAAATCACTCCCGTACGTCGAATTAACATGACGGTGAATAACGAGAATATCTTTAGAAGAATATTTAAAGAAAGGTGTGCGGGATCTGATGACTACCTGAATGACGAGCAAATTTTAATATGAAGCTTACACAACCTTGATGAACACTTCGCAGATAGCTGTGAATGCTAAGAAACATAGAGGAATAGAACTTTCATCAGGCTGCCAGTGGGGAAGTGCAGTGTACAAATACGTACATTGTACACGTCAAACGATACCAATCAAACGGTAAGATTTTTTATACATTTCATGTGATAATACATTTCGATGTTACTGGGTACATCTGGCTGGTACCATCACTCTTGTACCAAACCCAAACCATCATAATCTGCTTATACTTGTGTGGACTGTGACAATGTGGATCATGCACCATGACCAATGGAAGTGACGAAGAACCGTTTTTAGAACGAAGAGTAAAAACCAACAGCTCTTTTCATTGCCATGTGAAAATGCCCTCGGCTTTATTCAGGACAACCAATCATGTGGTTTTACAACAAACCACGCTCGCAGGTTTGTAATTATCATTCTTCAAGTGAGGCACACTGAACCTTATTTCAGTGGTACTCCAGTGGTTATACGAGAAAGCCGTACGCGCGCATTTAATTCGAAACGGATTTGGCTTAGCTATTATCACTCGTTAAGTGAGGCTCACTGAGTCTTATTTCAGCAGTATCTCTGTGAGCATACACAAATCTGGGCATAGACATGTGTACGTAGAGAAACACATTGTAGCGAGAAGGCGTCCAACAAAGCACAATCTTTATTGTCCAAATCGCTAGTCACATGCAACGCGCGCTCTCTCGTTTATGAGTCGTAATTCCAACCCGCAGCACCCCCCGGTTTCCGTTCACACGTCGTGTGCACTTCTAACCGGTTTACGTGTGTGACCGGTGCCTTCTATCGGAGGGTTTTCCGCTTGCCATTCCTCGTCTGTTTGTCCGATTTCGTTGCGCGATGGCTCGTCCGGCTGCTCGTGCTGTCCGCCATCCACCCAATGTTGGCCTTGACCGTATTCCAACATCGTGTCGAGATGTTCCTCTAAATGTTGGAAAAACCACGCCTCCGATCTGGCCGTCTGTCGTATTTCGCCTGCCCTGCCTCGCCCGTTGGTCCAATCCAGTCGAGCGATGACTCACCCGGTCGCGCACGTTGTCCTTGATCCGATCGCGGCAGGTTTTCGAACCTGCCTCCCCCACGTTGAGGTATTCGGCCGAGCGTTCGAAAACTCGCACCTCCGGCCTGATAATCCACCACAATATGTGTATATACCTATTCCCACATCACTGTATAAGCATAGATTTAATTACACATATAGCAATATCCTACGAAGTTGTGTACATAATCCGATTTATTTATTTGTGTATGCACATATATGCGAATATATATGTATGTATATAAAATCAGATGTATTTATTTAAGTATACTTGCATACAATTATACATATATAGCATACATAAACAAACAAATTGGGGTAACCAGTTTGAACAGGTGTATTTGTTCTTGTCTTCTGAGTTCGGTTGAGCTACAACGCGTCTGCATGACGAAATACTGTTCGCACGCAGCTTTTGAATTGACAGGCTGGTCGGTTGCCGTCGAACCCGAGAATGATATCAGTCATTGTCGGCTTACAGTAGTTTCAAGCTTGCCATCAGGTCTTCTCATAACCGTTACATCGATGAACACCAAGGGTGAGGTTTCTTCCTCTTCTTCGCGTGTAAAGGTTATTCCATCTACTACGCTATTTAAACTGTGGAGCTGGTCAATCTGAGTCCGAAGTAAAACAGCACATGTGCTATCCACATATCGAAGCCACATCTTAGGTTTGAGTGTCTGAAGGGCTTCAGACTCAGTTTCATTACGGCGTCTGCAAGTAATCCTGATATAGGTGAGCCCATTGGTTTGCCTCACTTCTGCAAGTAGACTCAACTGTCAAATTGTTGGTAAGTATTCATGCAGAGCTCCACTAATTGGATCAATTCCTTCAGAGGAGAATTCGTCCTATTGCGGAGGTTGTAGTCCTCACCTATCAGGAACCTCAAACTTTCTATCGCAAGTTCCTTCGGTATGACAATGAAAAGCGACGTAACATCGGAGGAAACCAGTGCATAGTCTTTTCCCAATTCCAGGACATTAAACTGTCCCAGGAAATCTGCTGAGGTATTCGCGTCGCGATTGTCGTACGGTAAACACGACCGAAGTATACGAAAGAGGAACTTCGCCAATTGGTAGATTGGGGCCGTCCTGGATGCAATGATTGGTCTCAATGGCATTCGATTCTTGTGGAGCTTTGGTAATCCGTGTAATCGTAGCACTGGTCCCTCAATAGGTCTTAAGTGTTTAGGGTGTTCCTCTGTGAGTGATTCCAGTCCTCAGACTTCTCGTAAGCTCCCCTGTGACGTGTCCATACGTTGTGGAGTCTTTTAATGTGTACATTATATATATATATCTGAATATATTTTTATATGCACTTCTAAGTATTTGTTTGTGCATGTGCACATACGGAATATAAGTAAACACTTGTGTATGTACGTATGTATACACAGACAGATATGTGTGTACATACGCACTTTTATGAGTGTGCTTTTCATGCATACTTATACATACATATATATGTATATAACTAAATGCGTGCAGATATGTATCTACTTCGGTATATTTATGGATATAGGTGTCTACTCAGTTACGCATGTATACACAAATTTATATATTTTTCATTCATATATAAATATGTACATATATGTGTAAATACATTATTCGGAAATTAATATATATATATATAAACGTGCACATGCATGCGTATACTGCCCGGATAGAACATGTTACCCAATGAGAAGTTTAGGCTTTGAGGCCATCCGCAGTATTATTGAGCGGTTCAAATAAACTTTTTGCTGATACGAAACTCCAATTTGGCACCTGATTTTCTGTTGTCTTTTGATTAGCCGATCTAATTTTTATTCAGTCAATGAATATAGGGTTTTTTAAGGTTAATCAGAATCTACTTTCACTTGTAACTCGGTTGTTTGTATGAATACAGACGAAGCCATTTTTAGTAGTTAGGTCCTTTCCCCTCCTCTTTTGTTCTTCTCTCTTCCTATACAGGATTTGCTTTGTCCACAGCTGTGTGGCAGTTAAGCACCAATGAGAACTACTGATGTATTGCTGTCTGTGGTGATGGTGATGAATCTACAAATACGCAGACGCTGATTAGTTGTGCCAGTTCTCGTTTGCGAGCAAATAAATGCTTGACTGAGGTTTAAGGTCATCTGATTCCCTTTGTGGTTTTATTATGCTCCGTATTACGTGTTCTCTGTATAGTTCGTCCATGCCCAAATAGCGTACGCTGCTAGCATCACTTTGTTGGCCGATACGAGCAACGACGCAGACGGTATAACAAACTGGTAAACTAGGCTAGTAAAATTGAACAACAACCATGACAGCGGATTGGGATATTTGCTAACTAACGTCGAGTGTAAATGTTCTGTTGACTAAAACTCTGTTCCTATAAGCATACACAATTTGGTCTTTGGTCAAGTGATAAGTGTGATCTTTGGTTGGTTATTCACGCGATACGGAGATTGGCTCTGTAGGTCAGGAAGATTTAACCTTTCTGCACATCATCGGACTCGCGGAACACGATAGACATACCAAGTTCAGTTAGCCAGGAAACTTGTACGGACGGTGAATGCGAACGCTTTTAAAATCAAGCCTACTGGGAAGTCATCAAGATTGCTCCATGAACGAGGGACTGGAGTTCAAATCCCAGTCGTGGCAGGGATATGCACTACTGACGAGTTCTGAAGTTACTTTTCAAAAAAGACTGGCTGAAAAGTCAACATGAATAGGAAAGTTGTGACCAAATGCGAGTGATGTTCAGGTTATATCCAAAAAATCACCAGCTACTCACTGGTTTGCGGAATAGGTAATCAAATTTGACAGTCTCGATCGATGAGAGCTAAGTACATCTTTTCAAAGCGACTATCAGCACATTGAGTATATGACTGTAAATAGTTCTGGCACTTCAACGAGACGAACCGAACAACGGGCTGACCATTGTTCTAGCCTTGACAGTACAGAATATTTCCATCTAAGATTGGACATGTTAGCGATATCGAAACAACATGTGAGTCAATGTAGCAAATACAATCAAGCCAAGTTAAGTTTTCAACTTCAACATCACAATGAGCTTGTTGTCGTGTGGAGTAACAGATTACGCGCTAGCTATATGCTATCAGGCTGGCTGAACCAAGACAGGAGAATCAATCAAAGTAACTTGAACTCGAACCCGTGACTGCCATTAGTAACGGATGTCGTTATTACTGTGGTATCCCAATTTCACCGACAGTGATATATGAATGCAGAAAACAGGGTACGCTGGACTTAAGCCAGAAACAATTGATCTTATCATTAATTACGTTTAGATGAACGTCCAACCAACGGTTGCTGGAGTAATACACAAACGTGTGAGCTGCATTCCCATCGACCAATTGATCAGCGATTGCTGTGAACGTGGCCGTGCGGCCATAGGCTCGAACCATTGAAGAACCCAAGGATGAAGCGGCAGTCTCCGCGAAATTGGAGAGCAGTGGAGAACGAGTAACAGCATCGAGACGTCGAGCTTGGCGGCTACAGGGCAAATAAAGTATCTGTAATCCTACGCAAATCAAACTCAACGGTCCGATGATAGCGAGACCAATCCCAATCGGTCGCAGAGCAATGATGACAATTAGAAGAGACAGTGCGGTATCTCCAAAACAAGAGATCACATCCATAAAGGATTCCGGAATGTTGTGGTCCAGATTGTCGATGTCGTTGCTAAATCGATTTAGCAGTCGGCCAGAGGGTGTGCGCTCGAAAAATGCCATCGGAGCTCGTAAAATGCGCGACAACAGAGTTTGGTGCATAGCCTAGGAGCAAAATAAAGATATGAATGACAGTGAAGTGTTTCAGACCGATCACAGGCTATAGAAATTGGCATTCAACCAACAAGGGCAATATAGCTAACTAATCGATTGGTTAAACAGATCAAAACAGTCTACAACCACTCGGATTATTTTCTGTATAAACTGTTAGTAAATGTTAGAAAGAGTTAAGATATAAGTCCAACACTATCGCCTTGTTGTTCCAGCTACTATGCAGTAGTATCTATCTGAGGGAAAGCGTCAATCGAGTCAGTTCCAAATCGGTGTCATTGTGTGACGTTTGCCGTCACGTTACGACCTCAGCTCAGATTCTGTTGAAAAAACCATATATATATGTATACGTGTTGGGCAAGATGAACAAACAGAGCTAATATGCTCATTACTGACATTCAAAAAGTGCTGCTTCTGCTCGCAACCCTATGCAGTTTTACGCATATGTATTCACCCCTTGTCTTTGATCACCAGGATGACTCTTTCTTAATGGGGATGACTATATGAATAATTGAGTTTCGCATTAGCCAATTTATTCCTCAGAGTTTTGCCCGATAAGACACCGTTTCCTGAACACCGTTTGACAGAAGCGAAAAAAATGAAATGGCCACGAAAAGGGCGCTGTTCTTATTCTCGTGTATTAACACCGAGTTGGCCCATCTTCGAAGCAGATCACTTCGCCGACTCTTCTTTCCACCCTGCTTCTCAGTGTGTTCTTGGATTTATCCGACACCAAACCTTAGAAAGCAGCAATCTCATATGCGGAGGTATCTGCAATTTCGTATTTCCGGAGATCATCCAGTCTGGGTGACATCAAAGATGTTCTATAGAAGTAAGAATTGATGAACGAGCATACCCAAGTATGCATTCGAAAGCATGGGAACTGGGCGTCTGTACAGAGTCGAGTCGATAAGTCGAGGCATTCGCAGTTTGAAATGTCCGGTCATTCTGATCGGACAACATTGAGGAGAAATGCGTTTGTAGCCCTTGTGGTTTAAGCCATTAGCGGTGCAATCAAGAAATACCAACCCACTCTTTCTAGCTGACGTGGATCAAGCTGCCATCACACCGTACAGCAGAAATTCGTCTCAGCAAATTCCCATCTTCATATACTTCTTCTTGCATCCACTTTCCTTTAGGTTAAAACGTGACACATCAGACCAAATAACTCTGTTCCACTGCGTTCCCAAGCGAACTTCGTACAAACCCACTGTGGACGCATAAAGTGGCATCCAATGGGTGTCCGCTGTCCGACATTCATTCATAATGCTTTACCCATCCCATTACTGTTGTTCACGGTACTTTTGAAGATTTCACTATACACACCATAGATGTGTCTTCCAAATCCCAACAAACTGCTGAATATCCTGATTTTCTATGGTTCAACAAGCTTTGCTCGATAGAAGTACGTTGAGCCCGATGAATTATCGGTCAAACGGAAGAATGTATTTAGCAAAACAGGTAATGCAGTGTATCGATTCCAAGGAGATAGAAACAACAACAAAATGAGTTGAATGAGTGAGATAAAATGTCCGGAAAGGTATATCTAGTCTTTTGCTGAGACTGACAAAGAAGGTATTCCGGTTGCCGTTTTCCTTTGTACACAATCGTGCAGTTTGGTGTCTAAGTAACGATTCAGAAATGACAATAAGAATGCCAAGGCGCTAAACTGCATCTCAATGCTGCATGTCATCTAGATTACATGGGAACACTCAGGATGCACACCCCTGGAATTGCAATGTCCTTGATTTGGGATAACGTTATACATAATGAGTATCGACACCTATATTGATGACTTCGGACTCCATTGTTAAAATACCCTTCGTGGTCGTGGTTAGGCATTTCCATTCTTTCAACCGCGGTTACAAATCACAAGGTAGGTGATGTACAAGTTTACCACAGAAGGTTGGGTCTAGCGTGCCTTAACTACCACCAGATTTGTAACTGGCTCAACCGATCTGAAGAATCTTCTGTGTCAAGAACGAAACTTTACCAATAAAACAATTTACCGATAGCTCACAAGTTGTCCTGATAATAGGTAAACGGGTTATTTTTTCAACTTCGGAGTCATGTGCCTTTTTATTCCCTTCATACTTTTCTATTTCTTGACTTTCCTTTTCCATACCTTATACGATTTTAGAAGAAATCATATAAATTGATCAGATGATAGATACGGTTAAATGTGGTTAACCAAAGAGTGGCCCAGACGGTACCTGTGACCAATGCACGTTACGATGACAAATAAAAGTGCGTCCAGGAGTGACACAGACTACGTCACCAATACGGTTCGTTTTGTTATCTTATGTGAGTGAATGCTCAGACCTCAGAGTGGCCACACAGCTGACGATCAACGAAAAGAGTTCGTTTGAGCACAACCATGACGCTCAAAATGACCTACCCAGTCCATGCACACTAAGACGGCGACATGGATAGTTCAGCTAAAAACATCGATATGACTGGTGTTTGGATAACCGGATTTCAAAAGTGATTATCAACATCAACAAACAGTAGGCCAAAGTGGTTAGTATATCTGATTGTTGCAATACCCATGACAGAGGGGACTTGGCGAAAGTTGAAAATGGGACGGATGAAGTTATGAAATGGTCGAACATCCGCGGTAGACTTATGCACTGTTACTCCCAATCTAAAAAAGGAAGTACACTCGTTCGATCAATAGTGCGGATAATGCATTCTCGCTTTTCCTCGATGAACCAACGTCCCGAATTATCAAAGATCATTCTGAATACTCTGAAATTAAGGTCCTTTTGTAGGATCTGAAGATGTTTATTGCTTCACAGACGGCTCCAGGAGTGCACGGAAGAAACCACTCTGTTAGGGGAAAAGTTCACAATTCCGACTTTGGGATGAGCCCACGCTTCCAAACCGTCTGTGTGGCTGGGAAGAGGTTTCGAAAATAAGCTCAATCCCAACAGACGGAGGCACGATGGCCGGTTTGTTCAGATGCGAATTACTTTCGAAGAATTGATTGCAAAATATGAAAACCGTTTACAAATTATTTCTCATGAGTGATGGGCAACTAATGCTCTTGAAAAACTGAACACCACTAATAACATTCATGCTAAACTAGTCAAACAAGTGCAAGGAAAATCTCCAGATGAGAGAATTGTTTCCAATAAGCCTCGTTTTTCTAATATTTCCGAGGTTAACGTGAAGCTGCTGGAGATCAGTAACAACTTTTGGATCACGCCGCTGATGAATTCACCTGGGTCCGGTACGCAATTCATATCCATTCCCTTTTGCCTCTGTTCACTATTAAGGTATCGTTGCAAGAGAGTTCGGAGAATAGTTCAATGTTTAGCTGGAAGAGAAAGATCGAAAACTATCCGCCCAATTCGATGTGACACAAAAACCTAGATTTGTAAATCTGAGTTGTAGCTTGTTTGTTTCTGGACGTTACTACTCATCTCTAATTTCTGAGTACCAGCTTATCAGTTGCCTCATTTAACACGTGATGTTTTCAGACCGTTTAATGACTGTTTAAACATACATCCTCGAGGCAATGATAGTGAAAACGTTTACATAGCACACGGGTCGTATGACTCCTACGGTTACCCTAGAAGCAGAAATCTCCTGGTTGACCTAATGTCGATGCTACTTGCTCAAAACTATCCTGGAACACTGGAAAAAATAACATAACCTGAGTAAACATTAGAATATGAACGTAGACAATAAAACCGTAAGATAAAACAACTATGGTTACACTAACTTCATACAACGAAGAATAGGGTAACGTCAATATCGGCAACCTGTTATGTTCAAATTGGTTGGTCACAATGTAACAACCTGTTCAGTGGGACGCAACTGAAACTGTTACTTTTGAAAGTTAAGCTGTTACACTTACGACTAAAAGGTACCCAGCAAATTACACTACGGGAAAGCATTAAGGGGGCAAAAACGGCTTAAGATTCTGCGACGCACCTTGGAAGCCTTGACAGAAGAAATGTAACGCGTTATCTCGGAAACCAGAAGCACAAACATGAGACCAAGGCCGAGCAAAGCGTAGCCAGACATATAGTAGAACGTACGCTCCGTTATTTGACCGATCAGATACAGGCGAAGTGAATCATTGTGAGCCACTGATTCGTTGTGTAATAATCGTTCGGTCTCGATCAGTTCGCGGTCGTCAGCGAACCACTGTAACCAGTAGTTTCCAAAGGTCTATCATCAAATGAGAAAACAAAACCGTCGTAAGCGACTGTGAGCTCGATTATGTCTGGGCAAAAATGGTACTGTCACAAAGTCAAGTTAAAAGTGGCTTGTTTATATTCGCAAAATATTTCTGTTATGTTGACTGCCATAAATAGGATCACGCCTCATAACCAAGTCGCAGATGAATCAACAGTTCAAGTCCACAATTTAACTTGATTTCTTCAAAACTGCTCTGGACAGATCACGGCCAAAACGACACAATCTGGAATGTTGAGTATAAGTTTGACCTGTTGAAATCTTACTTGATCAACACCAATCTGTAACTAGAAGTCACTCTTTCCCCCCAAAAAATGCTATCACGATGGTGTACGAGACTAAGCTGTCTGGTAGCAGTTTGACCCTACTGCTGATCTGATAATAACCACGGATATATTTGGTTTGTTAGAAGTAACTGGCGTATATAATTGTGCTTCCAGCTGTCTGGCACAAAAGCATCCAACTAACGATCAGATGGTTTGACGATATCTCAGACGAAGGCTTTGAAAGGCGTTGAAGACAGATATAAACTTGCACCAACAAGGCAAGCTTTGCAACGGCGAATTCTCCAGAACAACACGGATTCCTCAAATTAGCAAACTGTTAGCCGCAAACCAACATTCAAACGCCTTTCGTGAAAACACAATTGGGCGCAAAGGGCGAAGGAGACCAAATCTTTACAATGCACTAAGCAAATATCGTATCGTGTGCGAAGACCTGAAAAAGGTCACTCCAGTCTCTCTGAGTACTCAGTCCGGACCGAATTCCCCTTAGATAACACCTTAGAGCGATTAGAGATGCACCCTTACGATCCAGTCTCTATGGACGAGCAGACAGAGGGTACTCACGAAATCAAATGTGGTGACTGCAATGACAATTACATAGGAGAAACAAGCAGACAAGTGGAAGGCATACACGGTTCCCTCAAGAAGATGCACACCAAATTCAAAGGCTAGAGAAAGATCCAGTTATTGCGCCACATGCACTGCCAGAGAATTCCAACGTAAGTTTTGGTCAGGCTCGAGTGATTCGTAAGGATCTGCCTTTCCAGGCGGCGCGATGCTGTGCTGAAACTCTCAATGTTTGCGGCCCCACACACGCATGCGTCAACCGCAATGGCAGCAAACCTCTGTCCACAGTGTGGCGCGGACTGACAAATTACACTTGTGACAGAGGTTGGTTATCTACATCACTCTCAGCCCCAATCAACGGGCAACGGTTCAGCCAATCCGTTCAGACGCACAACAAGTTGACTCAACTGCAACAGATCTCACATTATGTCTGTTACTCTGTTAATATGATTTCGGGGTGGCTGTGAAGATGAGTAATACAACGTGCTCGTAATGCTGTGTTCTCAATCTCTACTAGCATAGATGTATTATTTCCATCACTACGTTATCATCGCAGATGTTATATTTCACGTGAGCTTCCATTGTTGGTGCCTACTTTATGTCGATACTGTGTTAGACAAATTATGTATAGTGGGGGGGCATCAGGTCGTCTGAAGTTTGCTGATTAGAGTGGGAGTTTCCGGTACAGTGCATAGACTGATGCATGGACACAAGCGGTCAACCAATGAGGACATCACGCGGTGTTCTTCATGCCACCAACATGAGTTCAGATAAGCATGGCAAGATCAAGCCACATGAGATCACCAAGCGGCACGGGATGTGCACATGAATTTCGATGGATCGCGATACCCCACATGCTGCAAAGTTCTCCGGTTGGCTCAGTAACCACACTGCGCCTGTCCCAGTGTTAAGTATGAGCTGATGCTAACTACGGAAGCTGGAGGAAGTTGCGCATTTTGGTGTCCTGATAGCAAGATTTTATTTTACACGACTGCGTTGTGAAATTCTGCCACCTGACAACGTTGATGGAGTAAAATCTAAATGAGGACTAAAGGTTTGTGGCCTTTGTGACAGTTGAGAGACATTGTTTGCAAACTGACGGTTACATTGGAGAATGTTCAGGCCAAATGCTGTGCGAATTAGGCCGAACCTTTCAGTGTTGTTTTTTGACCAATAACCACGGTTGACCGGATTGATTGTAGAATTGAAGTGACTGTTGAGGCATTGCTAAAAAAACGGAGTTTTTCTGTGTGCACGAGAATTTCGGAGCACCATGTAACTCAGGGGGATCTGCGTTGATTTTCCTAGATCGGTTCGTATAGAACCTGATACCACCCAGAGGTTGATGGGGAGTGGTAGGCCAAGCCAATAAAGTTGGGCCAGTCAGGAATGAGGCCAATAGGACGCTCGTGAAAGTCCAGATACTGAAACGAGTGTTAACGAGTAGTACTAGTTGGTCTATTAACACTTGTCAATTGCCAAAGAGCTCAGGTTTAGCGGTTATAACCCTTCATTTGTTTAAATCATGAGGTGTGTTATTACAATTATCCGTAGTCTTGAGGGAGGGTAACGGTGAATGACAACGCATCTATGTATTCCATCTAGATTTACGGATTTACGGTCACTGAATAAGGTCTTATCAAACCTGTGAGCTTCTGGACATAATCTGATTGGGTTTTAAGATATGTCATGCATCACCTGTTGTGTCACTGATATTTGTTTTATTTCAATTTCGTTATTAGATGAGACATGGAGCGGTCAAGAAAGGCAATTGTACTTCGGGCCACCGTTCCCTCGAACCTAACAATGTGCTTTCCACACCGATAGTTCTCGTGACTCATTCTCAGGGAGGTTGGATACGGTGGGCAATTGCATGTTAAACACGTTTGGCCGAGTCGTAGTTGACCTGGGTGGGTTTGTGCACCGATCACCAGCCGTCAGAGTGGCGTGATCCTTAAAAGAAGGTGGCAAACATTCGTGGCCTTGTTTTCATGTCTGGGGTGTCTGAGTCGCCAGTTAAGCGTCTTGCATCAGGAGAGTGACAAGACAACGACGTTACATTACTAGCTTGTTGTAAGCCAAACTCAGTGGGTAGGTTAGGGAATCTATCAGGCTGTTCACCGGACTTTGATAGTGGAGGATTTTGAGCCATGAATCCCACTTCTCGGCTGGTAGGCTTTCGGATGGTATTTAGACTTCCGCTATCTACACTGGTATGATGTACACCAACAGTTTCGTATTCTGATGACCAAACAATGGGCAAACATGCGTGTAAAGGGATTGGATTGGACGAAAGCATCGATACGAAGTCAACCATTGATTCACAGAAGTCTACGGTCAATCAATGTCGAAAACACGAACAGACTTGTGTGTCAGCGCGGGGACCAATCAGCACGGCACGCTGTTCCAGCATCGGATTTTGTTATAACGAGCACCGGAGTAAAACAAGTTGTTTAAGTGCGTCACGCGTTGAAACAAACGAGCTTCAAGCGGAGTCGAGCCGACCAATGAGAAAGCGAGAGCGTCAACACCAATTGTAATTCTTCATTTGACCGATGCGTCTAGTCTATAAAATAACCAATAAAAACTCAATAAACCGAGATTTGCTTTGTGCCACGAAGACTGACTTTTGCTTTCGTTCCGGAAGGTAGCGACTTTTCAACATGGTGTCAGATGAGAAGAAGAAAACTGCAGTTGACAGAAGGAACACCATGACGAACCCATTGACGATTGTTCCGCCCGAACCGCTGGATGTGAACAGCACGAACAGACTTGCGGACAACTGGTGTTTATGGAAAGAGAAGTACGAAGACTTTTGCTTGTTGGCCAATCTTAAAGAGCAAAGTAAAGAATATCAGCTGGCTATGCTTCGACATGCAATCGGAGATGGAGGAAGACAAATTCTGGAAAATCTAACGTTCGAGGACGGAGAGGACAACAAGGAACCGAACGTGATCATTCGGAAAATGGATGAATATTGTTTGGGACAAAAAAACGAAACGTTTGAACGCTTTCAGTTTTTTGAGAGGAATCGACAGGCCGGAGAAACGATAAATCAGTATGTTACCGTTTTGAAGAAACTGGCAAAATCGTGCAATTTCTGCAAGTGCATAGGAGAGACTCTCATCCGGGACAGAATGGTCATCGGTATTCAGAATTCCGTTATGACGAAGAGACTGTTAAACATCCCAAAGTTGACGCTAGCTCAGTGCATCGACATCTGCAATAGTGAAGAGGCAACGGAACAAAGGATGACATCTTTGAACGCGGACCACGGCCTGGTATTAAACGCTATGGACAGGGACAAAGAACGATTCTTGATGATTTCGTGCCAGTTCTGCGGTGGAAGACATATTCGTCAGAAAGAAAAGTGTCCAGCATTTGGAAAGACGTGCATGAAGTGCCGGAAAAGGAACCATTTCGCCAGACAGTGTAGATCGCCTACGGTCAGTCGGGTCGACGAAGATGATAGCGAAGTAATAAACCGGCTCAACGGATCAAGAGGACAGAAAGGAATCTACGCAGATTTGCTCATAGAAGATACAAGAAGGAAATGCCAGCTGGACTCCGGTGCATCAGTCAATGTCATATCATCAGACTGCATCAAGGACTCCAACATACGCGAATCAAATGCACAGCTGAAAATGTGGAATGGTGCAGCGACAAAGGTTAACGGAGTTGCGACACTGCCGGTCACGAATCCGAAGAATGGGAAGATTTATATGCTTGATTTTTTTGTGGTCGATCGGGATTCAACGCCCATTTTAGGTGTTGATGCCATTCAGTTGATGGGTTTCATAACCGTTAATCACGATGAATTTCTGCACAAATTAGCCGATTTAGATGTTCTTGACCAGTATTCGTGTGTTTTTGATTCGACTCTCGGTCACATGCCAGGCCCTGTTAGTTTATCGGTGGTTAGTGATGCCGTCCCTGTTGCGTTACCGGTTCGGGGGGTTCCGTTGGCCATACGAGATAAGTGCAAAGCGGAATTAGACCGACTAGTTCGAATCAACGTGATTGCTCCGGTAGAGGAGCCGACCGATTGGGTCAGTCAGATTGCTGTAACGTTGAAAAAGTCAGGTGACATCCGGTTGTGTATCGATCCCAAGCCATTGAATAAGGTACTTCGAAGAGAATATTACCGTCTACCAACCATCGATGACATTCTGCCAGAATTGAATCAAGCCCAATTTTTCACAAAGGTAGACCTATCCTCGGCGTTTTGGCAATTAGAACTTGACGAGCAGTCCAGTTACTTTACCACATTTGGAACCCCCTTTGGACGTTTTCGTTGGTTGCGTTTGCCTTTCGGACTGAAGGTTTCCAGCGAAATTTTTCAAAAACGTTTAATCCAGGCACTTGATAAATTGAAAGGAGTCACGTGTGTTGCAGATGACGTGCTAATTTTTGGAAAAACTTTGGAGGATCATGACAGAAACCTGGAGGAGTTTTTGAAGCGCTGTATCGATCGAGGAATTCGCCTGTCGCGCAACAAAGTGGCTTTACGAGAAAAAGAGGTCACTTTTCACGAACATTTGCTAACATCAAGCGGACTCAAGGTAGACCCTGAGAAGATAAAGGCTATAGTCACATTGCCAGCTCCTGAAGATGTGAAAGCAGTATCACGACTGAATGGTATGGTCAATTATCTCAGTCGGTTCCTTCCAAACCTATCCGACATGATGCATCCGATCCGCATGTTGACCCATAAAGGAGTGCCATGGAAATGGGAGGAGGAACAGCGGGCAGCATTCGATAAAATCAAACGAGTTATTACCGAGGCCCCTATATTGAACTATTACGATCCAGCATTATCTCTGGTCATTCAGTGTGATAGCAGTGAAACTGGTCTGGGGGCGGTATTATTACAAAACGGAAGACCAGTGGACTACCGAAGCCGGAGTCTTTCGTCTGCTGAGCGAAACTATGCGCAAATTGAGAAGGAAATGCTGGCTGTGATATTCGCCCTAGAACGTTTCAGCACTTATACGTTCGGTCGGAAAACAATAGTTCACACCGACCACAAACCACTAGTTTCAATAGTGAAGAAACCGTTATCTGCTGCACCGAGAAGGTTACAGAGAATGTTAATCAGAATGCAAAAATATGACGTCGAACTGACCTATCAGCCGGGGACTCAGATGCACATAGCTGACACTTTGTCCAGAGCTTGCGAAGAAGGTTCCTCCTGTGAAGAGCTTCATTTTGACACTATTGCGGCTATGGATTACACTATGACGGAAACCGCACTAATCACCGACCTAAAAGAAGCAACGGCACAAGACGTCACGTTACAACATCTGGCTGAAACAATTAGAAAAGGGTGGCCACACGACAAGAGAAAGTTGCCCGAGGAATTAGCAGTCTTCTTCAGTGACCGCGATCAATTTATCCAGGAAGACGGCTTAATATTCAAGGGAGAAAGAATCGCAATTCCAGAGATATTTCAGCGGAAGATGTTGGAGCACGTTCACTTGGCACATACGGGAGTGAATAGCTGTATCCGGAGGGCAAAGGAGCTCTTCTATTGGCCTCAGATGTCGAGTTCCATAAGGGACTACATACAGAGCTGTAATGCATGTCGGGCTATTGACTCAAAGCAAACCAAGGAAACGATGTTGATGCGTCAAATCCCTCAAAGACCCTGGCAAATATTATCGGCGGACATCTTTGCATTTAACAACAAGCAATACTTGGTGATAATAGACCATTTCAGCGATTTCTACGAGTTAGAATGGCTGAGTTCCACTACTTCCAGCGCGGTCGTTAATAAACTTCGAGCCCAATTTGCGCGCTACGGTATACCTGAGATCTTCTTCTCCGACAACGGACCACAGTTCATCGGCGCGGATTTTAGAACGTTTGCTGAAAAGTGGGGATTCGAGCACCGTACAAGTAGTCCGTACTACAGTCAGTCAAATGGTAAAGCCGAAGCGGCGGTCAAAATGGCAAAGCGACTGCTGCAACTGGCCCAATTATCTGGAAATGATCCATATTTAATGTTATTGGAGAAACGGAATACTCTTAACGAAACTATGTCCCACAGTTCCGCTCAAAGAATGTTGGGGAGAAGAACACGCACGCATTTGCCGATAATAGGAGAACTACTAAAACCCCAATCGCCGAACGTAACTGAAGTGCACGATGATTTGAGGAGACGAATGCTAACCCAAAAGCGATACCACGACAAAGGAGCCCGCGACCTACCGGTTCTGCAGGTAGGCGATAAGGTATGGGTACAGTGCGTTCCAGAAAACCCACGGCGATGGATAGAAGGAGTGGTGGTGAGGTACTGCGGTTATCAGTCATACGAAATAGATTCCGGAGGAGTACTGAAGAGGAGGAATCGGGCGCATCTGAGAACAAGAGTAACACCGGATGAAGACCTCATCCTTAAAGAGAAGAAAGTATTATCACAAACCAGGAGTGGATTATGCTACGAAAAAGGAAGGATGTAAAGGGATTGGATTGGACGAAAGCATCGATACGAAGTCAACCATTGATTCACAGAAGTCTACGGCCAATCAATGTCGAAAACACGAACAGACTTGTGTGTCAGCGCGGGGACCAATCAGCACGGCACGCTGTTCCAGCATCGGATTTTGTTATAACGAGCACCGGAGTAAAACAAGTTGTTTAAGTGCGTCACGCGTTGAAACAAACGAGCTTCAAGCGGAGTCGAGCCGACCAATGAGAAAGCGAGAGCGTCAACACCAATTGTAATTCTTCATTTGACCGATGGGTCGAGTCTATAAAATAACCAATAAAAACTCAGTAAACTGAGATTTGCTTTGTGCCACAAAGACTGACTTTTGCTTTCGTTCCGGAAGGTAGCGATCTTTCAACAATGCGGTGCCAACAACAGTTCATAAACTTAAAGCACTGTGTTCTCTTGATCCAATTCATCAGAGCAGCAAGAAAAAAGCGTTGCGGGATGTTAGCATTTCGATTTGTCTCATCAGCCGCATACGAAATAAATACATAGCATATTGCCAAGGGGCATGACAACAACAGTTGAATAGAGTGAATTTTCGGTCAAAAGTCTACTACAAGGGAAGGTGGGCGGTGTGAACCATCAACTTTTGTGCACACAATACTGGCTTTTTTGTCCGACGAGCACAGTTTCACTGATGGCCAGAATTTTGGGGTTTGGCTGCCGTAGCAACACAGCTACTCATAAAGCAAAATCTCCCGTTGAATAACCCTAACTTTGTTAGACTCACGACTTCACGCATGAACGCTTCAATTGAACAGACGCACAAGTTTATCGGGACTCAACAGCGTTTTCTCAGCGTCCTCGGATATCTCTCCTTAATTTGTCATTTCACATGGGTTGCTGTCATCACCAATTCGACAGTAATGTTTTTTAACATCTGAACAACATCAAGCTATCAGGCAGCTGAAGGAAATGGAGGAAGTTGTGTTCTTGAAACCTGACGAAGGCTCTGGCATCGTGATCATGCACAGGGATGAGTATATGCATCCGGGACAGTGTTTGCACGCCGTTATTACGTAAATTTCCACACCTACGTGTCTAGCTGGAAACGACCAGACTAACACTATACAAAAGTACTGAATAATGATTGGGTGGTCAGAGAAACCGATCAACTGAAACATAAAGCACACAAACCTCAGACGAAATCAGGCGGACAGCAATCATTCTGACACCAACTGGATACCAGCTGATTCAGAATAAGAGAGAATAGACCAGTAGAGTCTCTATAAACCACGACTAGGGGAGAGAGGGAAAATCCAATCAAGGTGTAGCGTTGCTGACCTCGGTATTGCGGGCCCAAATCTTGGTATCTTAGTACCATGCATTCCGAACCAAGCTAGTAGCTTGGAATTAGGGGTACAGGTTGATGCTATTAATATGCATGTTTTATTGTGCTTAATAAACCGCGCAAAACATTGCTTTTTTCGCCGAGGAACTGTACTATAGTATGGGGAAACGGGTATGAATGGAATCCCATCCGAACGAGTACTCGCTGAACAGCCCGGTTGTCAGTGGAAACGTATAGAGCCTACAATCATAACTTGATTGGTTTATACGCAATTCTAATGCAACGTCTTTCCCCAGGTTTTCTTTAATTATGGTTTTCCAGTTTGGTGGACACCAAAGTCTAAGTACTGTGCCTGCACCCAGAAAGGGTTGTTTAATATTCAACACCGTTGAGCCAGCCGAGTTTAAATTTTTCTGGGGAAAAACACTTGAACATGCACTCCACAAGCTCAAGCACGAAGAATTTAACAGATTCAGCTATAAGTTTTCACCAGCCAAAAACTCCACCATTTAGATAGCGTGTAATTTCCACCAGCCTGCGAAACTGTTATCAATCCGAGACGAACAGAGAGCTAGCTTCAAGGAACCACTGGTTTGAACGCACTGATTCCATAGTTAAAGGTTTCTGCTTCTCTGGGTGGTGGCGTTTGAATTCAATACACACTTCGTAAACCGAAGCCTAAAGGGTTCAGTGCAACCAGCTCAGCCTTGAGAACGCTCGTCAAGTCCATCATTCAGAGTGTGTTACCAAGTGACCAAAATGCAAAAGTTAACGCGCTGTGTAAAACCCAGAGTTAAAAATGGGACAGGCCCTATCAAGTCACAGAACAGACAGCCGAGGGTTACATCAGCTGGATGTCCCAACCCACAGCATGCCCACAGTGCTCAGCGGATTAGAGACAACCATCGAAACGGGTCTTTATGACACGTTCCAGCGGCCGGCAAAATGACCTCAACTCAGTGCCCTGTAGCACACAGTTTTTCTCCTCTCCACATCAATTGAGCGTTGCCCCACGGGCGTCCGTGTGTGCACATGTCCATTCGTGCAGTTAACTCTCTCAGTATGTCAATCGATCTGCAACGCACCTTCCGTGCAGCCTGATAGCTGCTGTTCACAAATCTCACGAGATACTTACGAGGAAGGGACTTGTGGTGGAAATCAATTCGAGTCACCGCTTATCCAAACCGGAGCATCAGAGGCAACCTATAAACGGGTCAGTCCAACATCGTTTTGGCACCTATATTAATTTGCGTTCTAGGTCGAAGCACAGAACGAGGAAGGTCTGGGACTAAGTGGCGAGAGCTGGGACTTATCGGCACAGTGTTACTACGATTAATTATATCTGCTGTGGGACCTGTAGAGAAGTTATCAGAATTGGGAATCGGGAGGGGCCTGAGAGCTAAATTTGATAGGACAGTGATGAAGGGGTCAGCAGTAGCATGTTTTCGCCTATCCACCCTGCTGTATGCAGCAGATAGGGCGACCCGGTTTATANTCCTGCTGTCTCTCAGTGTACCACTGACTCCCTCGTTAAGGATACACTTGACACGTGCATACCTTGATGACATTCTGATCACCGAACCTTATACTGAACAGCACTTGCAGACTTTGTATTTGATATTGAAGTGACTATCAGATGTAGTTCTTATATTGAAAAGAGAAAAGTGTGGGTTCCTGGTACCCAGTGTGCAATACCTTGAATTTTAGCTATCAAAGGAAAGCCTACAATCACTGGAAAAGAAAGGACGAGCTCTACTACTAGGTGAGCTATCACCTAAAAAAGTGAGCGGACTTCGGTCGTTTTTAGGAGTAGTAACACAGTTTTCCCGATTCATACATTTCTCAACAAAGTACTTTCACCCTCTTTGTCAGCTTCTGTAAAAGTGTGAAAGCTAACAGTGGAATCAGATTCATGAGATCGCTCTCAATGCATCTATTCAGGTCCTTACTTCACTGCGCGTTCTAATACACTATGATCTAGAAAACTGAATCCTATCCTCCTGCGATACTTCTCTATGCGAACTTAGTGTCATGCTGTTACACAAGGTTCCAGATGGAACACAACGTCCCATTTCTTACTGCTCCCGGACATTGAGTGCACCTGAAAAGAACTACTCACAGCTTGACCGGGAAGACTTAACAATCATATTTTGAGTGAAACTGTTTCACCAGTCCCCTCTCGGACGACCATTCCTGATTTTTACGGACTACAAGCCCCGCGGATGATTCGTTGGTCTCTCATCTCATCTGCTTACAACTATGAAATTCACTACACCCCCAGGCGATTCAACAGTGCTGCTAATGTTTACGTCCGATCGCCCGTATCGGGTGGCATCAGCGAGTAAGTGACGAAGAGGTTAGGAAGCGAGTTTTTGACACTGATTGTCAAACGAGTTCTTTTGTTCGCCCTACTATTGCACAGACTTAGATGTTTAGGTCATGTACTAAGGCTGCTAGCTGGTCGTCTGCCACACCGATCACTCCCTTCCGACGTTGGGGCAGACTGGCCTAAACTGCGAGGTGGACAGATGAATACCTAACATAGAGAAACGAAATGGTTCACGAAGGGGTTGGCCACTGTAGACTGGCTGGGGCCCTCGCGACTCACAGAGTCGGTGGCTGGAGACTTTAGTTAAGATGGTAACTAATCGAGCCCAGTGACATAACTGTTATCGTTGTTTGGCCGAGATGTCTGTGAAGTGAGTGCACTTAACGACGTGGGGTAGTGAAAGCCGTAAGGAAGCTGTGTTGCTGATGACGCATTACTTCCATTTATAGCTCGGTTGTTTGTTTTCAAGGTGTAAGCACCTTGAGTTCGAATGTTTGAATATGGACGTAGTTGTTTTCAGTAGTTAGGTCCCTTCTCGTCCCCTTGTTTTTCCTTCTCTCTTCCTATATAGGGTTTTCTTTTTCTTCACGGTTGCGTGGCAGTTAAGCACTAGTGTGAATCACCAATGTATTGCTGACTATGATGATGATGACGACATCGTTTTGAGGTACAACGTCTCGGATGGACGGACTTGTTTTTAGATCAGCGGAGGTGTAGTAAATGAAACAGAAGTCGTATCGCTTAGGCTAAGGTGGCGTTTGCTAGCCTAGGACATCTCTGGCTTCAGAACAATCATTCTAAAGCAGAATTGTGGTGGACGGAAGTCGATTGAGGGCTGTGCTACTTTACAGCTGCGAAACTTGACCGCTCAGGGTAGAAGAGGTAAAATCGTTCTCAGGTATTTGACCACTGACATCTGCGTTAGATCGCTCACATCGGGTAGTATCAACGGATAAGTAACCAAAAAGTGGATATTTGGTAGTGATTGCCAAGCGGTACTTACGTTCAATTTTTAAGTTTGCTCAAAATTGGACGTTCGTGCCATGAGTTATTCGTCTGCCAAACGAAGCGGTTTCGGTCGATAACGTGATCGGCTGGCTTGAGGTGCGAATTCGTTCACAAAGATGTTGGCAGCTGTAGGTCGAGTTCGTCTCCTGAAGTCTAGCCCTCACGACTTACAGGAGCGGTGGCTGGAAATTTTAGGTAAGATGCAGCTAGTCTAGCTCAGTGGTACAAATGTAGTTGTTTGGCCCAGCTGTCTGTGGAGTAAGACCAGTGATTGCGCTTTAGGTAGCTTGAAGTTGGTCTCAATAAATTCCCTTCCTTACTTCTCATTATTTGAGACCTGTTTTTTCTTCATAATTGTGTGGCAGTTCAGTATCAGTGCGAGCAACTGACGTAGTGCTGCCCAAGATGATTATAAGTCAGTTAACTGGTTAGTGGATCGGAATCAGTTCTCAACAATGTACCTTTATTTTGCGAACTAAGGTACTTACGCATGTTTCCATCGTCATGACTGACAGAGTGAATATCGAGCGAATAGTGAGCAGACAGCATAAAAACCACTTAAATGTTATAAGAGAAATGTGCGATATTTACTTCAGTTATATGAGTGTTTTTCTACGGTAACTGCAAAATGTAACCCGTTCGATCGCATGTGAAGGTGAGAGTGAACTGAACACAGTGAGCTCTTCAAATGGAAATACACCAGTAAGAACTTTACAAAGCCTCAGAATAAAGTAAGGCAACACTTACGAACTCCGGATGAATAAACAATTCCGTGTTCACAAGAAACAAATTCAAACTCTATAAGCCACATAAAAGCACCATAAAAATGCAATCAACAGAGATAACATCCATCTAGTTAGTAATTTATCAGTCTTGAGTTAGTCAACGAAGCACACACCACACGGACCTGATACACGATGATCTACTGATCTATTAAAACCACAAATAACTTGACTAGAACAAGCCGAACTTGTGATGCTCGTGAATAGATTGATAGATTAATCACCTGAGCACCCAGAAACAGCGCGTAGAAAAGGACGGACACAACAGTGAGTGCCAGTCCCCTGGCGACTATGTAGTTGGAATAGGCTGACCACGAGATGTGACCTTGATTCACTTCCTCGTCCTCCAAAAATCGACCGAACTCTTGTTCTGTACCAATCGTGATTGCACCGCTGTCCAATGCTGTCGAGGTCTGGAATTCACGCGTACCACTGGGTGGCTCAATACTTACAGTCTGACAGTGAAAAAGAGGAGAGATGGCTTTGAGAAACAGCTAACCAGAGTTACAGGCAAGTGTTCCAGATCTGATAACAATTATAGACTCATAACCCGATAGCCGAGAAGAATATTCGGTATACACATACGGTTACATAAAAAAACGACTTAGTCCCGTAGAGTTCAAGAAAATGTAGGGAGCTTGCTCACTTACCGAGTGAAGGCAAAAGAATCAGTTGGCACAAACAAGAGGGAACATAGTGGAACTTGAGTGACAAATCAGCATTTTCAAGTTGACCATCACTCATTTGATTGCAGCCTTCGCATTCAGATAGACTTTCCAGCCG
The DNA here is from genome assembly GCA_008508345.1 of Paragonimus westermani. NCBI lineage: Eukaryota > Metazoa > Platyhelminthes > Trematoda > Plagiorchiida > Troglotrematidae > Paragonimus > Paragonimus westermani. The sequence continues at coordinate 45,075 of QNGE01004404.1, forward strand.
GCCCTTTCAAAAAGAAGCACTAGACTCGAGTTTCGCTCTCATTAGAGCTCGTCAGTAGTGCATATCCTTGCCACGGCCGGGATTTTCGGAAGAGGCTGGCTGGAAAGTCTATCTGAATGCGAAGGCTGCAATCAAATGTGAGTGATGGTCAACTTGAAAATAAACCAAATCCCCGACTACTCATCAGAAATCAGCATTTATTGGGCAGGATGGATCCTAACTGTCAATACCAGTTGGTATGAGCGATAGTTGGGCAATCAATTTGTATTTCGACTCTACATAGGTCGAAATGGATAAGTTTTTTTTTTGTATTTTTCAGTAAATCGACAGCCATTCAGTTTGTTGACTGGATAAAAAACCAAGAGATGGCGCATACAAACCAGCACGAAATATACATTATTGTTGTTTGAAAACGCATTCAGTATACTCTTTTGACAATGAAAATGTCCACTGGAATTAATGTGAAAAGTCAACCGAAAAAACCTGGTTTATGTTCACAAAACACGTCGCGGATTGCATTACGTATCCCCAACAGTCAAACATTCAGCGTTTACATATTCACGTCGACAGAAAATCACAAATTTCGGTTCATAACGAGGAAGAAGTAAAAAAAGAGATCAATCTCAAATCGTCCTGAACTAGCCTGTGAGCAAACGGTGAATATCGCTTCACAAACTAAAGGATGAAGGTAATAGGCAACTTTTGGAAGCCCAACCTCAGGGACTCTGGAATGACGAAGAACATATGTATAAAGAACAAGACTACATCCAGAGGAAAACACACTTCTCCAGAAAACACTCCCCCCTACAATTAGCCAACATAAATGCCACTTATATCATGGCTTCTTATCGTCACATATTGCCGCGTGGTAAAATCAATCATATATTTCTTGTCATCATCTGCAATTTTGTGACAGCACAGAGCTCGTCACTAAGCGTTTATGCTTGTCTGACACTAGGGGATTTAATACCGTGAAACGGTACCACATCGACCATGCACTTCTGCGATCGATCACATGAGCTGAGTCGGATGGACTGGTAAGGAAGCTTAACACGTCGAGTGGCATATTCCATGTGAACAAAACTGAAGTCCTCGGACGACGATCAGGGGATGAGTTGCGCAGTATCTTGACATGGGAGACAAGATGCACGGAAAGAAGCGGAGAAGGAGAAGCAGCACAGAAAAAGACGACTGATGCTAAATACAGTTGGTTAGGATAACATAGTTTACGGGGAAACCGAGGCTCTCTTATATTAGTGCCTTCTCAGAGTAGACGCAAAAATGCATTTAGAGGCTAACAGACCGTGGTGCGAGCCAAGCGTCCCAAAATGTTTCAATGATAACGAATGAAGCGAACTGTAATCATCAGACACACAGTGAATGACGAAGTCTACCAGTGTCACAAGACCACCTGTTTGAAGTGTTCGGCAACGGTAACGGTTTCATGTTGCAGAGAAAACGCAACACCACACGTCTGCGAGAGAAACTTCGACACTAGAATGATCCAAAATGACCTGGACCATTTCATTCACAGGGTTTTAATCCAAAAAAACGTTTCAGATCGATTAGGTTGCACTGTAAACCAAACTCAGCTAGAGAATACACTCATCCGTGTCTCGAACGAAATGTGTCAATTTTTCATGAAGTAAAAAGGAACAATACAAACGGTTATCAGCATGAAGCAGTCACCAACTGGGAAACAACGAATTTAAAGGACTCTCTGAATTTATAGTTACAAATATCGCCTCTTGACTGGCAAGCTTCACTCCTGGTGGATTCTAAAGGTACGAAAGCGGTTGAGTGAAAGGTTTATGAGGATGCGACAGCAGCGATCAACTGTGAGTGATGCTTAACCTATCCTGAATATATTAGGTGGCGGGAGTGATTATTGTCGGACGGCCTAAGAGGGACCTTACAGGATGTTAAAAATCTTTGACTAATAGGTAGCGGAAAAACACCAGAAAATAATAAACACTGCATTGGTACTCAAATATAGGCATAATGAATATTTAGTTTCTGAAAGTTAGTCTTCTGACTTCTTTCTGAGAGGTGTGTGCACTGAGAGACTATACAGAATTGTGACGAGTGCCCAACAGGTTGGGATCGAAGATGGTTTTTGTTTTCAACTGTGTATTGCACTAATTGGTTAGCTGGGATAGAGAGGTATACAGAACGACTAAATTGAAGGAGTGAGAGTGGTAAATACAGTAGAAGTTATCATCAGCACACTTTGACAGAAACAATCCTTGAGGAGAACAAGTTGGGGCCACACAAAGTGAAAACAATGAAGGAAAAAAAATGGCACCTCAAAGGAAAGACAGGTGCTCGAACCGAATGAGCAAAAGAAATGTGTAAGATTAGTTCCTGCGGTCGATAAGGTGGTCAAACCAAACAGTTATCAAATGGTCGATGGACTCTTACGTAGCACGCGTGGAACAGTCGATGAAGCATCACACATGTCAATCATCTTGTCCTCTGTTGCTTGAGGATATTCGGCCTGAAAACAGTCCCCCGGAGGACGCTGACGCCTGGATCGACGCAGGGTCTGTGCGGACGCACAAAATCTAGACGGCGTCGCAACATTCGCCCGTCTTTCATTCGAGTCTGCATAATGAACACACATCTGCCTTTAGTATTCATATAACAAAAGGTCTTTTGTTAGTCACTGTTTGGCAATTACTTTGATTGCGGACCTTCGTGGAGTGAGTCTAGCGGAGTACACAGAAGACGACCAAACATGAAGTCGGCAAGACTGTTGTTGATAGCTTCGTTGACAAAACTCCCATAAACAAATAAAACGCGAACATGACGCATGCGCAGAGGGACAAGGTTGCTTCTTCAACAAATTCCTCGCTGTCCGCACAGCACGCTCAGCCAGGCTGTTCGAAGCGGAATAATAAAGTGTTGCCGTAATACATTTGATTCCATTCAAAGTAATGAAGTCTGCGAATCCAGCACTGGTAAATATCATCAGCATCATCATGGGGAATAGTGCATCAGTGATCTACACTTATGCTTAACTGCTGCACCATCATGAAGAAGAGAAGAAGCAAACCCTGCATACAAAGAAGCATAGAAAGAAGGATAGGGGAAGTGACCTAACTACTCAAAAATGGCTACGTCTACATTTGAAATCAAGGTGCTTACACCTTGAAACAAACAACCGGGCTATAAATGGAAGTAAGGCGTCATCAGCAACACAGCTTCCTTACGGCTTTCACTACCCCGCGTCATCTTAACCAAAGTCTCCAGCCACCGACTCTGTGAGTCGCGAGGGCCCCAGCCAATCTACAGTGGCCAACCCCTTCGTGAACCATTTCGTTTCTCTATGCTAGGTATTCATCTGTCCACCTCGCAGTTTAGGCCAGTCTGCCCCAACGTCGGAAGGGAGTGATCGGTGTGGCAGACGACCAGCTAGCAGCCTTAGTACATGACCTAAACATCTAAGTCTGTGCAATAGTAGGGCGAACAAAAGAACTCGTTTGACAATCAGTGTCAAAAACTCGCTTCCTAACCTCTTCGTCACTTACTCGCTGATGCCACCCGATACGGGCGATCGGACGTAAACATTAGCAGCACTGTTGAATCGCCTGGGGGTGTAGTGAATTTCATAGTTGTAAGCAGATGAGATGAGAGACCAACGAATCATCCGCGGGGCTTGTAGTCCGTAAAAATCAGGAATGGTCGTCCGAGAGGGGACTGGTGAAACAGTTTCACTCAAAATATGATTGTTAAGTCTTCCCGGTCAAGCTGTGAGTAGTTCTTTTCAGGTGCACTCAATGTCCGGGAGCAGTAAGAAATGGGACGTTGTGTTCCATCTGGAACCTTGTGTAACAGCATGACACTAAGTTCGCATAGAGAAGTATCGCAGGAGGATAGGATTCAGTTTTCTAGATCATAGTGTATTAGAACGCGCAGTGAAGTAAGGACCTGAATAGATGCATTGAGAGCGATCTCATGAATCTGATTCCACTGTTAGCTTTCACACTTTTACAGAAGCTGACAAAGAGGGTGAAAGTACTTTGTTGAGAAATGTATGAATCGGGAAAACTGTGTTACTACTCCTAAAAACGACCGAAGTCCGCTCACTTTTTTAGGTGATAGCTCACCTAGTAGTAGAGCTCGTCCTTTCTTTTCCAGTGATTGTAGGCTTTCCTTTGATAGCTAAAATTCAAGGTATTGCACACTGGGTACCAGGAACCCACACTTTTCTCTTTTCAATATAAGAACTACATCTGATAGTCACTTCAATATCAAATACAAAGTCTGCAAGTGCTGTTCAGTATAAGGTTCGGTGATCAGAATGTCATCAAGGTATGCACGTGTCAAGTGTATCCTTAACGAGGGAGTCAGTGGTACACTGAGAGACAGCAGGTGCAGAATTAATTCCGAATGGGAGGCGGGTGTAACCGAGCAATCCTGCATGAATGTTGACCGTAGTGCAAGGATGAGAATCTTCATCTAGTTCAAGCGGTTGGTATGCGTGACTCCAGAATTGTACATGTTTCCAGTTATTGGTAATGAATAACGATATAGCCGTAGCAGTTGTTTTATAATCATCACAAATTCTTACTGTATCGTCGGGTTTTGATATGGGTATCATGGATGTCGCCCAATCTGAATACTGGACGGGTTAGATCGTACTTTCCTTTTTGGAACCAGCGTACTTGGTTTTCGACCTTGTTATGAAAAGTGTGTAGAAGAGTATGAGCCTTTCAGAACGCCAGTATTGCTTTCGGTATCAGTTGTCAATTTGCGGGATAATTTCGAAGCTTTCCAAACCTCGTAAGGTTGAACAAATTCGCATGTGCATTGAAAATTTCAGACTATCATGGCTGAGCCCCAATTGTATTAACACGTAACGGGATACCAAAGAGATGTTTTATCCAGTCTCGACCAAGTACATTTAGTCACATGAATACATAGGCAGTTTACGCAATCGTTATAGGACACATGAGCAAGGAAAAAACCGATAACATGTACCATCTGAACAGTATAAGATCGCAAATGAATTTAAGATAAGTACATCTCTGAAAGATGTGATGAGACATCCGATCACAGTATTGTACGGTCGATCCAGTATAGAGCTCGAATGTAACTTGCGCCTATTCCCATTTAGGGGGACAATAAACCGTGTGTTTGGCGTTGTTCTAAGGCTTTGATTGTTGTGCTGCCATTCTACTGAGTATTCAAGTTCCAATCGACCGAATTAGTTGACCTAGAAGTTGATAACTTGCAAGCATTTCGTTTAGAGACACACTTTCTGAGTATGACTTTTCTTCCGACAAAATGAACTAATGGAATTCAAGTTTGGACATCCAATCGGTTTTGAGTGATATTCATCACAACGATAGTAACAAGACTACTTCGATGTTTGTAGTGTAACACCTGGTTAACATCAGTGTAATGTGGATTCCACAGAGGGGAATTCTTCAATTTTTTTGATCAAATTAGCACGTTGGTGGAGGATAATGTAAGCTGCCTCCCACGTTAAGAATTGGTCATCTTCGGATAGCAATCACTCCAGAGCCTTTTCATCATAAACCCCGCCAATAAGTCCATGAATAGGCATTGTTTGTTCGATACGATGCTGTGGGATGTGTCTTTAGGCACAGTCTGGAAGAGTCGAGAGAAGTCGTGAGAAAAACTCGTTGACAGGTTAATCAGCGCGTTGACGTATTTTATGGAATTTATGGCGTGCTGTAAAAACATGTTGTTTTCTTCCCCACATGCTGTCCGGTATTTCCAGTACGAATGGTAAACCTTGTTTAGCGTGTAGTCGTAAGTTGTCAGAGTACCGTTATCCTTCTTGATCGAGGTAATCACAGAGTAACTTAATTTTTAAAACATCATCTGCATTCTGACTATTACGAAGCATAGTAAGCAGGTGAACATAATTTGTCAAAGTAGTTTTGCACTGTAAGCATTGTTCGGCAGTAGGCTTTTCTGTAGGTAAGTTCGAAAATGAGAAAGCTGAACTGACAGAACTTGCCATAATTTATGCCTGTCACCAAATTGTTATGTTTACCTCGCAGTAGGTAATTCTTACATAATTTGAACACCAATCATATTAGACCATTGAAGGCAGCCACAGGATCGAGTCGACAGTTCCTTTATCCAAAATCAGTCTGCCCAACAAAATGATAACAGACTGATAACAGTGTTCATTTCAACCATAACAACATAAGCAAGTACATAGCAGTCAATACAATAGGAGGCAATACACAAATGTGAGGAACAGAAGTGGGTACGATTAGCTCCCATGACCAATCTGAGTAGTGATCGATCGATCGGCCGACACACACACACACAACGCGTGTGGAACAGTCGATGACGCATCGTGCGGACTTCACACCCGGACCTTACAATTAGGATACCATACACGTCTAGACCGATTAAAAGTGGAAGATAAACACTGGACGTGTAGGTGCAGTCGCGGATCTTAAGGTCCGATGCCTTTTTGTACTCATTCAGATTGACGAGGGGGAAGATAGTAAACTGTCAGTCACCAATTTCAAGTTACAAATGAGACATATGCGGTACGCCAAAAGATGAATAACCTCGCTCTCTTTTGAATTCTTTCGGCTCTTTCGGCGCCGTGTACACCTTGCAACGTCTTGATCATCCCGAAAGTTAGCCATTTCTTTTTCCGTGGAACTTAATAGTTCCGACTCCATAAGGTTCACTGATACACGTCTGGTTATGCCATTAACGCGGGGTGGACTGCGAACCGGATCGCGAATCGGTAAAAGATTTTCAGTTTGATTGGAAGTGGGAATCTAAAACAAAAAGAATTGGTTGCCCGGTGAGCATTTTGTGCGATGCTGAAACTTTAGATCAATTTGGCATATGGATTGGTGCAAAAATCACCGGGTGCGAGCGAGCCCTGTAGTGTATTTCAGTCACACTTGTGGACACACCTATTCGAGACGTAAGTGAAACATCATGCTATTCAATGACCACCAAATAAAGTCAGGAGTTAGCCCGAAAAGTGCATGAAAAGTGGGTGTTCGGCTGTCAGGGTGATCCTAAACAAATTCACCATGCTTCCTTGAGAGGACGAGAACAGTTAGAATTATTCATTAAAAGCATATAGGGTACAGTCTCTGCACTCCGGGACACATCGGTCACGCTTTTTCGGTCAGCCTGTTTTATATAGGTTATAGCATCGTTGATTACGTTCTCAAGGGACACTTATTCTCGTAAGATCAAACAAGAGATAGGTTAGAAATAACCAAGACAAACCACAGAGTAGACAACAAACTAGATGTTTCCCTAGATACGAGGGACATTGCAGTGGCATTTAGCGCTGCTCTCCACAAGCCACTCGCGTCAGTTGGCAAATCTAGACAGATTAAAGGAGATTGTGATAATCGTAACGAACATCTTATTATCAAAGGACCTCCAACGCTCAATGAGTCTGGCTAACGTCTGTGCTCCAGGTTAGATGAACTAATCAAGACCTTATAAACGGGGGAGCTCTCACGAGTAGCTGAAAAGTTTATCCCGCGCCGAACTTTTCCAATAGTGGTGAAAAACGTAGAGATGCAAGAAAGTGTATTAGGCGGTGGTGAGTTGTAAGGGAACCAACAAGAAAATGAGACACGTTCCACATTCTTAATGTTAACCACCTCGCTGAAAAAATAAGCACTCGGGAATACGGAGTAAAAAAGCACTCGTTCGAAATCACGCAATGTAGATACCCGAATAAATGGAAGAGGAGAACAGCAGAGACTTACAGGAGAGGATCGTCGAAATGGTTGAATTTCACCCGAAGGTTGTTGATTGGAAATTCTCTCACTGGCTTCACAAGAAGAGCCCATGCCTCGAACTGATGAATCTTTTTTGTTGTGTTTGCTGATGCTACGTTTGTTGGCTACAAGGAATACAGCGAAGGAAAAGCAGACAAAATTTAGGAAACGCTTATCTTTCACGTTAGGGAGGACAATCACTTGGTGTGCAAACAGATTCCCACATTTCCTTTCTCATAATGTAGTGAATGTTTGCTGTCCGAAACTGAGCCACATCGTGATCCACTTTTCCACGACTTTGATTGTTACATTCATTTACAATGTTTTTGGATCGGCGCCATCCATCATGCCGCTTGCAATCCGGGATAACATTTCGGATTTAGTCTTAGAGATTGTGGAAATTGGTCTTTCAAATTGTTGTTTTCCTACATGTAGTGAAAAATACCCCACTCAAAGTTTACGGATTACCGAAGAAACCTGAGTGAAGAATGTAAACAGTCGATTGCTGAGCCCACCTTTAACATTCAAACAAGGTCAGTCCAACACACGTACATAAAATGGCTCATTCCACATGCGGTCGGATTTCGAGATGCTTACGCACTCCATGTTCGACAAGTTCTGCTCATGTCTGTTTTTCAGTGCACCCATAACACTGTGCAACGGCGATAATGGTCGAACGCAACCTACTTTCGCAATCCGTTGGCACACGGCGTGCGTGGAAGGGTAAAAGGTGAAAAAAAATAAGCGGGTTTTAAGTGTATATTCGTGGGTGGTATTTCGAAATAAGTATGGCGAACCTCATGTGAATGTAATGACTATCGACACCATACTGACCTTACACGATACCTGGACCAACAATCATAACTGAAATCGGAGTCACAAAGGTTGAGTAGTACTTATGTATCCTGCTGACAGGACGGTCATTATGTTTCCCTTCTAGACTAAGGGACAACTGGAGCACAAAAGGTTCCTTGTCATATGACGCAGGAGGATACACGTAAACGTCAGTTTGCGGAAGAGCACAGAGGAGCAGTCGAATTGACCAATGCTAGAGATTACGATCGATCAAATGATAGTTTGAGCGATTGTCACCAGATTACTGTGAATTTCGTCAGCAACAAGACCATCTGCATCAGCTGAAGCATGAGAATGGTTGCAACGCATTCAAGTTAATGAAGAATGCAGGTACGACGTACATGTACAACTTACCACTTTTTGTCTGCGACAGCTGTTCTTCTAATACTCGCAAATACTCGGCAAAGTGACCCTGTGTGTTGTCCACAATATCCTGGAAGGCAAAGTGTACATAATAAAAGGGAACAGAATGAGTGAAAAACCGGATGCCGATTCAAAGTGAGTAGTTCATTTTTGCGCTATTTAGTAGAACACTGTTCGCTTGCGCTGATACAGACTACTTCGGGTTCACAACGGTCAGGAGAAGTCACGCGCCGACATCTGAACACCCCAGCCTAATGGGGTGTTTCGATAACTTTAACTGTATGCTCAAAATAACACGAGTTAGCCAAAAAACGACTTCAGTCACACCACTTAAGCGGGCCAATTAGACCAGAAGCACATGATAATTTTTTGCACAAAGGAATGAATTGATCAGCCAGTTGACCGTGCATGCTACAACATTGTGTAAAGACTAATGCGTCAACGTGATTGTACCGAACGAGAGTTAAGTACTGAGTGCTGGTTGCCGACTTGGATGAGAAATAGAGGCACTACCAGGGCGGCCAATGGAAACTGAGTAATGAGCACTCACGGTGTGATGCCGCAGTCTTTGCGTACGGATGTAAACATGTGCAGCCAACCAACGGATCCATTCGTGATGTGTATATGATTGAACAAGCAACCCCAAACACGTCTGTCAAGTTGGTTTGTAAATATTCTTTTCACTGACTCACTATTAAAAATAGGGCGCAGTTGTATGCATTTTGCAGAAACACACCTTAAACATAACGATGTATTTTGGGCACTTGTGTACTCTAAGGATTGGTTGCCACCTGCTTCTCCGATAGCACTAATTTGCCAAATAGAGTTACTTAATTCGGAATGAGGAAGTCACGGTTCGATCGGATGGCCGACGGTCTTAGTCTGAATTTCACGTTGTTTTACACATATCATTCTCCCGGAATAACTTAACCCCTAAAACACGAATCACCTATCCAAGGAAGCAAATACTATCAGATACAACGTGGCACAGTTGATATTCATGGAAATAAGCGTAAACAGTTCAGTTCAGTCACCCAGAGTGCATTTTACTGTTTACAAAAGGAGAGCTTCTCAAATACATATGCGCCGTCTGTCACCAACAGCAATTACGTTAGATTTCAAGTGAGGATAAATCACGAAAGCTCAGTTACGAAATTATATTACACTACTAATGCTGGCTTTGTTGTTGGATTCAACCGGTAGAAATAGTCGTCACAAAAACAGTTGTTTGATGCGCCAAGGGATAATGAAAAAAGCGAACGCACATTTGATAGAAAATACATATGCACTTCTCATTAGACTCAATGCGACAGGAAGAATTCGGATCGCGTTTCAACCTATGGTTGATCGACAACGAATATAAGGGAACGTGACTTCTGCCCTTGCGTTTTTGCAATGTGAACATGGATTGACCATCAGACCATTGACCTCCTAGTAGAGATAACCAAAGCATTACATTTGAAAGCTGTAACGCATCGAAAGGGTGAACAACTGGAAGCTGAAATACCAGTTATTCAACCTTGGACCTTCGTTAAGTGGAGTGGCACACGGTCGGATTGTACAGGTGGCATTCTATTTATAAGTGAACACATCACATAGGAGCTATAATTTATTAGGAAAATGTTTGCAGGTTTTCGAAATCTTGAAGGGTGTGCTGAAAGAATCTGGGATGTTCGTCAAGTTGATGACCATATGGCTATCCACATTTCAATATGAAGTGTTTGGCGACAGATGACATGTTGGCATTCAGACAACGGTCTTATTCGAGTATCTCGTCTTTGCTATCACGGTGGACTGCAGCTCGGACCACAGAACCGTTAGGTCCGGCCCAAAGTTGGATACTTGTACATGCATGCATACTGACCGTCAAAGAAAATGCTATCCTCTTTCATTGAAATATTCCACACCTTCAATGCAAAACCTCGTGTCTTGGATGTTACAGAGGTTATTGGAATACGGTTGCAAAGACCAAATCTGTGCACAGAAGTCTCATCTGAGCGGTCAAGCCGCTGTGGTTTGTGAAAAGCATGCATTAGTTAGTGAACAGTTGGATTCATTTCGTGTAAAAAAGTCGGCCGAAAGAAGAGTGATTACTGAGTTTCACTGAAGCCGCGACGATCCGAAAACACAAACCACTGTTGAGTGTTCATGAGTTTGTGTGAGACCAGCGCCTGTTTTTGAAAACAGAAAACTCCGCACTGCTTATTGAATTTATCATGTGAGTAATTACTTGTTAAATCTTACCAATCCATTTCTCTGCGTCTTACGTTTCTGACAGTTCGACGGTTGCATGAGATGCCGAGAAATATGTGATCTGCATAGATACTGCTTCGCCACTATTGTTTCTGTTGTTCATGAGCACAGTCTGTGTGTTCGTCTGTCTCTAACACAGTCTGACATTGTCGAAAGCTGATGGATATTAACAGATTTATAGTACGGTTTACTCTTTGGTTGGGATTATGGTAGTCCAATGAAAGACCAGTGGATAATGTGCATAGTAATAGTCATTCCCGTTGCTCGCATGGTAGTGAATGAAATCGTAACTCGTTATGCGCATGTACAATCATAGAAGGAGGCTCGAAGCGGGAATTTCAGTTCAACCAAATACCGTTCAATCTTACGGTGAATGAGATGACGATGCCATACTACGGAGTTGCGCAGCATTTTTTGCGTGGTTTGTGAATTCTCCGATAACAAACCGATCTTGTGGTTGTTGACTAGAGTTAAAAAGATAGTCCATGCACCTTCTCGGGGAGGGCTGGTGCGTCAGTTCGGTTGCTGTCCATGCGATGCTGATAGAATAATGGTTGCATATCGAGAACATGATGATCGGAGTTCGATTTCTATCCTCGACAAGAAATTGAATCTACGATTAATTACGAAAACAGCGAAACTTGAGTTGTATGTTCCCTTTCCAGAGAGATCAGCAGGAAAAATAACGTGGAGTTGGAAGCTGCCAGTGGCATTCAACATGCGGCACCCCCTTCTAAAGTGGGTATCCTCGGGATTGGCCAAAAGTGTCTCCCCTGAACGAGGGAAAACTTATGAAGTAGGTCGTGCCAACTTAGATGTGAACCATCTTGATAAATTCACGTTTGTGCACCACCGTAACAAGATGCTTTTAAACAACTACTCAAGGTTAAGTACCTTTTCACCGCTTTTGTCAATGTCTACCCCTAGACTATGGCAAAATTTGTGTGTATTTTTCGTGACATTTTTGACCAAATCTTCTCAAGCTGCTCCAACCAACAATTTGAGCATCTCCTTTGCTTTGGTTACAGGAAGGTTTTCAGCGTCTATGGGAATCACTTCAATATCGATTCACAAAATAATGAACAAAAAGGAGTCACTCATACACACTGCCGTCTTTGTTTACGGCTTCTTGGGGCAGGTGAATCAATTATGAATCATTGGAACGGTGTACAAATCCTTTTTCATCTCCGGAATGTAAAATAACCCAAAGAACTTTCTGTCAAAACCTGAAGCGACGTGTGAACACGCACAGACACACATTCCTGTATCAGGAACTACATGTGGATAGATTGGTTACTGTTAAATGTTCAATCTCGAACGGCTGGTGTCACGCGTTTAATCACCCTCTCTCTCTTTGTAGCTGTCCTTTCAATACCTCTCTACTCTGAGGCCTCAAACGGTTTCATCCAGCAAACATATCAGCATGGGCATTAGAACAATCTGACTCAGTCAAAAAGATATACGATTGCGATGATGAACGCGCAACAGTGACAAGACTAGGCGTTTGCTCTGCAAGAGTATTAATGACGATGGCTATACTTCAACTAATCTATAATTATGACTGGTAATGGTTGTTCGTCTGATGGCGGTGTCCAATCTTGATAGAGTAGCGTATGACATTCAAAAACCCAGTCAATTATCAACAAGCAATTATTGCTGCAGTACAACCAAAGGAGTCACCAGAGGACAAAGTGCTTGTCCAGTTTTTGGCAGAATAACAACCTAACGAGAGGCTGGGAAATTTGTGACCGCCGTAATTATCGTTTACGCTGTTTAATAGTGTCCAGTTGTTCAAATGCCTACTTACTTGATGTCTGCCAGATTGTGCGATCTGGCCGTGCTCGTTCAGTACCACGATCCAGTCAGCTTGGCTGAGCCACTGGAATGAATTGGTAATCCAGAAGCGCGTTTTCTCTTTGAGTACACCCTGTGGACCGAGAACACCATCGAACAGATGTTGTGCGACGTGACTATCAACTGCCGAGAGTGGGTCATCCAGTAGATAGACATCAGCATTCTGCACAAAAATGGAAAGCGAACCCGAATGAAACAGGGTTCTACCAGTGCATAAGGCAAAACTCTCAGAGATCGGTATCTATTCGGCATACTCTGTGGGACAGATTTGGTCTCTGAACGGCTTTATTAAGGATACGAATGTCAGATCAAAGTACAGTGATAAGTGAGAATCTGAAATCCCTATCTGAAGTAGACAGTATGACTTATTTACAAACCAGTTCAACAGAAAAACCGCTTTAATCCATTGAATGTTTTGGCTTCGCGTCAGCTGACGAATGGTAAACCACAAAGCTTTGATGATGCAGACTTTTTTAAATATACGACACGGTACGGCAGTGGTGAATAAAGAAAACCTGTTCTGTGTCCGAAACTAAATCTGCAGCAGTGATTTGTGAGTCCTCTTTGTACTTTCCAAGCGAACGAACAAATCGGCTGTTCACGCTGAGTTGATGGAACGCTGTTTAAATTTGGTACAGTAATGAGAAACGCACAGGCTATCTCGAAGAACCCCTAAAAATTACTGGGTATAACATTTTCAAGGTGACTGGTATTCGTAGTCTGTAAATAGTGAATAAATGTCAAAATTGGCAAAGGTCAGTCCAGTTTCAGAGGTTGGACCTTATGAATACTCGTATTGTTGCCTTCATGTGGGTGGTAAACGTAGTTACAAATCCAGCGCTCAAATCGCCCTGGTATTGTTTTGCGACTGCGGTTAATTGAATGAGTTTGGTTGAAAAGAGTGGAGAAACAGGCTAAATTCGTCAGCACACTGAGCGTAAAAAGTAGACATACAGCCGGTATGCAACTCTTTGTGGGTAACCATTGCAATCACAAAACCGTAAGTATCGGCATGACCCATTCATTGTGAGCCGGCTGAGCCATAGAATGACAGATCGAGACGTGGTTTTCCAAATGAGACATATTCAGTCATGACTTATCTGAATGATTCGGTGGTCGGTCAAAGCACACAGAGCGTCCTGTGGAAAAATGGAGTGGTCATCCATTGACCCGCTTCGAACGGATAAATATAGTTAGGGGAGTAGGGAAGTGTTAAGGCATTCACGAGCCACGGTGAAGTGATGCATATCAAGCTACCTTTGTGTTACTAACAGGTGATGACACTCAACTGTGAAGAATTCGGAGTTCAGCAGAACTGAAGCCGCCGATTGGGCAATAAAGTGAAGCCGGGAACTCAGCAATCTCATGGTTAGACGGTGCTATGGAGGAGATGGATAGAAAAACAGTTTCAGTTTCCACAGTAACTTTTCCGTTCTCAGTTATGTCGGGAAAAATTAAGTTGGCCCATGGTGGATAGTTAATATCACTGTAAGCAAGAAAAAAGCCTAATATGGTATCCCCAGAAGAACAGGTTATTATGAGTTCCGTTCAACCTGTAGTCTTGTTTCGACTAGCCAGTTTAGGTGACAGTTGTTTATTTCTATAGCGATTCTTCTTTCGCAACCATCCCAACTATACGTGTGGCAAGGAGATACTATTTGGGTCCAATTAGGCTCACAAAAGCTTTGGACATCGACAACTCAGTGTCCTTATTTACCGCTCGGAATGCACCGGAAAATTCTTGCGTCGGTTTTCCATTCGACAAAAAATGCGTCAAAAGCTGACCTTATTTTGGTCGACTGTATCACTCGATGTGCACGGTTGACTCTGAGACATTTAGTGTCCTGCCGTGTCAAATTGTTATGACTAGACTCAAAGAAGTCTGACCCAACATTAGACAAGACATATACATGCAGAAATGCACACCATCGTGATCGAAGTGGCTTGAGTAAGTGATAAACGCCAACATCAGAGAATGCTTTTTTCTAAGGGAAGCTCACTTTTGATGAGTGGCGTCTAGTAAACTGTTGTAGTCTTCTGATACATATCATGGACACACACTGAGATGGTACTTCTGTATTAGGGCAACCATTAATCAGTTATCCCAAATAAAGAACTTCAGCATATTGTTACACGTAAAATACGCTCGTTTCTGCGACTGCGTATCCCACTGAAGTCCGTCCAATTAGCACTAATGAAAGTGTGGTTCAGATAAGCCTCTTAGATGGCTGCCACATTAGTCATATTCGCATCCATCCGCGATTCGGGCGATACTAGCACAGAACAATATAGAAAGTCTTGGAGAGTTTTGTCAAACACTTTTACACTGTCCCGATTAAAATATATGGCATCGGAACTGCTCGAATATCAAGTTAGACACATGAGCCTCACAAACACTATGGCTGAAGTCTCAAATCTCAGACCTGGTAAACCGCTCTAGCCAAACTGATGCGTTGTCGTTGTCCACCGGACAAGTTGACTCCGCGTTCTCCAATTTCGGTCAGATCTGTCGCAGGCAGTCTGTTCAAATCCGGTTGTAGCTCACATACTGATAAGACAGTTTGGTACCAGGCCCATTTGGCTTCATTACTGGTCGGGTCCGGCAGTTGGTCTGACGATTCGCCAAGACAAATGTTCGCCCGTATTGTGTGCTGTTGAATCCAAGCGGTCTGGGGGACATATGCAGTGGTACCCTACATGAATTGAGAAAAAAGTAAACGGCTGAAAGTGCACGAATTCGCATGTAATGTGGGCACTGCGTTTCTGGTACTCGCGTTAACTTGGTCCTATCAGGGACAACGACAGCGAGTTCGGTAAGCGATTACGGATAAAGAGGCTTTAATGAGAATAAACCAAAAAAACGGCGTATACTGACATCAGTGGTTTATGGGGGGCTAACTCACTTCGATTTAACAAATAACCAGGGCGAATATATGCATCCAGCTTACATGAACGTCCGAACCTGGTACTATTGGACCGGAGACTCATGAACGTGTTGAGGAATATGAATTAGATCTACGGCAGACATCGTTTTGGACCACTAAGCTACTCACCAGATTTCTACTACAAAAACAGTTATTGGAGAAAGCCAGAGAAAGGGCACACAGAGCAAACTGGAACTCGGTTGCAGATAACAACAAACTAATCACAGTTCTGAATCGTGCATTCCATTTTTGGTAGATTGGTAAACGATCCGAAACGGGACTCCATCATTAACATATTCACTTGACCCTGTCAAATAAGTGACAGAAACAATTGGAACTGCTTTACTCATACCACGGTTCATCCACGTCGTTTGAGTTCAACACACTCCACCAAACAGTAACAGTTTTGAACAGCACTCATAATTAGTCGCAGCTGCTGTATTCCCATATACTTTTCACTAGGGGCCATTTCAAACAGAATCACTGTACTCGAGTTTGGCCTTTGCTGGAGCTAGTCAAGACCACGGTCTGATCTAGAACTCAGACCACACTTTCATAAGGCAGCTATGTTGATCACTGTTGCAATGAGTTTACATCAGGAACGACTGAACAACCATATGCAAACGTTCAGCCACATTCGTTTGTGAATAATGTTCAGAAGTAATCTGTCTGCCATACGATCATCACTGCCGAACAGCGGTGTAGATCAGTTTGAGTCCCAATTTGATGAGAGGCACCTACCGACGTTACTCAATGGAACACAGTCGGCTTATGGATGACCTGCATCCAATTGCACGAAAATTCTGACGAGCCTGCTGTAATTTTTCAAGTAATTTAAGCAACAAAATACACACCTTTTCATGACTAGTTGCAAGTTTTACGATTTACAGTTTAGTCCAGTACAGTTAATCATCTGTCAAGGTGATCAGTAATGCATACACTAGTCTTCATCATGTCAGCAGACAGTAACATATCAGCAATCTCTCAAGTTCGGGGGTTTTGTGCACACTGGAACAGCTGGTCGTAAATGCTATCAGACATTCAGCAAAAACACCCTAATGATTCACAAGGAAGTGGGGGTGGTGAACAGACTTGCATGTAAGGATTGACACTAAAGAAGAGAAAACAATGATGATTGCAAAATTATGATTTAAGGCAAATCTAAAAGGGAGAGTTAATCGGTGCGGCAACATTCGGAAGAATTCGTAATACCTACGTTATGGTCCCAAGACCGTATAGATTACCCGAAGTGTACAGAGGTAGCGTACAATTGAGACTAA
>QNGE01004405.1:0-43559 GCA_008508345.1 Paragonimus westermani
GTAACAGCGTATGCAGCTGACAAGCCCGCACTCAACTTTCGTGACAGATCCGAAACTTGCAGAATAGCCACACAAATTTAAGCAAGCAACTCAAACAGATAGCTCACACTCACCGAGCTGCCCATATTAGTCAACGCGGCTTTGGCTCGGGCTAGCCGTGTCGGCTCGATGCTCACGGTAAACGCACGCACAATATGTGCACAGAATTCAACGGCGATTCCGATGGTCTGTGAGTGAAAAACAAGGTACGAATATAAGATATGAATACACATATTCACGATAGGAGAAGGTTCAGATATATCTGAAAACAGCACCAACACGAGAGACAGGCTGGGAAAAAGCATATACTAAAAAGGAGTTACCAGACCATCGGTTGCGATCAGCTAAGGCAACAGTTAACTGCTTTTGCAAAAATGTGCCCAGTAATCATGATCAATGAATAGGTCGTGTCCTTTACAACATACATCAAGACCCGAAAATGATGCCCACAAACAAACCGATTCATTCCAAATAATCTAATAAACTAGAACAAAAGTAATCAGTCATTTCAGTTCCTAAGGCTGATTACAATTTTCATTAGCAATGAAAAAACGAACAGTTTAAAAAAGCAACGTATTTTCACAGTTTGCGAGTTACAGTGATTCGTGTGAAACGTTATGCGATTAATTGCCAATAAATCGTACTCGAATAAAATTCACTTGAATGCCACGTAGGGAAATGTTGCTGTGTCATGAGTACAAGCATACTAGGAGATGCTCAACGGAGTGCATCGTGATGCAGAGTGCACACTTCGTGGGGTCTATGGGTAGGCAAAGTGGTCGCGTGCTCAGCGTCTGACTAAACTGTGCAGCAATCGCAGAATCTGTCCGATATATTTTATTGTTTAGTGTGTTGCTATTGGGAACACATCGTAAGTAAATCAGGGCACTGTAAGTAGTGAATTCCGTAAGCCGTTTAAAGTATATACCTTTTAGGTTTTAACAGTCAACTGTCATTACCGTTGCGTTGTTTAACTTTCTCAATAGCCATAACGATGGCTGAGATCTTGAACGCGAGCTCCCCGTTTCGAAGTTCTCCTTACGGTAAGATTGTCCGCAGCCTGTGACCGAAGACTATCGTTAATCTACCCAATTTGAGAAGGAAATCGGCCACTGTAACTTATTATAATAACGCATGAAACGTCAGCTGAAGGCCGATTGATCGGCAGTACTGTGTCCATCAACTGCCGCCCACCACTCAGGTATTAAACCAACATCACAACGATCCTCAGCCTGACTAGGCAGTACTGTGGTACGGGCTGCCGCAGATCAATACAATGAAGTGGAATAACCTAGAAGGAGAAAACGTTAGTGTAAAGAAGAAAAACTTGGACAGCGGGATCGAGCGAAAGAACTGGAAATGGTGTAAACGCAAGCATGCCCTTGACTGCGCCGTACTGTCACCTCGGAAAGCGCCTCTAACCAGCGATTTAAGCCAGCACGAAGATCCCATTCGGGTCAGAGCTTCATACGTAGTGTTCTTTGTCCACCATGCGGGCTAATTATCTACGGTCTCAGTAAATGATGTCTGGTACAGTAAACGTTCAGCTAACAGGCAAAGCCCACGGCCTAATCATTGCAGGCTGGAAAACGTGACTAATTGACCAAATGGTTGCGCACCCCGAACGGACGGAATACGCGTCAGAGAACAGCCGCCTCACTGACGCGATTATTCCACTTGATGTGAACTGGCTGGCGGAAAAAACGGTATGCAAACAAAGCAAGTCTGTTGACACCTTCGTTGAGAGCAGGCTATACTTCCGAATCACAGAGCAGAACCGGGCGTACAGAAGCATCATATATTCTTCCTTCCAACGACAACCGGACGTTTCCTTCAACGCCACAAACTACGCAGGTTGGCGCAGGCAAACCCTGCCGACTCTTCCTCTATACGCACGATATCCGATAAGCACACCACAAACGTGTTTTAGATTACATAACGCTATTAACTGTTTTGTCTGAAACTGAGCTCATTTTGGGCAACAAAAATACAAATCCTGTACCTCACGATCCCACAGAGAATATCAAACTGGGTTCATGAATAGACGCTCATGAACAAACTACGCAACTGAAACAAGTACATTATTTGGTCAGCATATTCCGGAAACAGCGGAAAAAGCACTGCTCATTCATACTACTAAGCAGGTAGAAGGTGTTTTGTTGCACACTCTGACTGAAGAGTAACAAGATGGTGTAAGAACCTAAAACCCACTGGAAACTTAGGAATGTGATAGAAAGACCTATTCCAGTTACCACGGATATATCAGAAAAATGATATTAAGACTAGTAAAGGATCGTTATCAAAACATATTGGGGTACTGTGCTTGCTGTTGGACAACAGTGAACTTGTAGATGAAATGATGAATTATAACTGAAAGCGTGATCATCTGATATTCCTGTGAGAAACTGTGTTCCATTATGACTAAATCCTGTTTCATATCACTTGGAGAAACAGTATACATGGCTATTATTTAATTGGTAGGGAGTGAAGCGACTTGTTTCTTAACAAATCCATATTCAGCGGTTTTGCGATTAAGAGCACGGTAAATTATGTACCTTACCAATGAAGTGGATGCGTTAGTTGCAAGTCATTGGGAGAAAGTTTGTGTGACAATCATCCAAACACTGAAGTATGAATTGAAAACCAGTCAGGTTCGGTCGCAGCTTTCGCATTCATACACATAATTCGGCTAACTACACACCACTAATCATAACAAGTCTAACCAGTTCCATAACTCAAACTTGGTTGGACGTCCGAATCATGGAGTCACCGATAGGTATAAACAAGGAAGTTGTTTTGATCGCTCTAAAAGCGCATCAGGTTATCTTAACACTCACAAGCATGTGTGGCTCAGTATGGAAATACAATAGTTCGATCATGTCTACTATTGTAGCGAGAAGGCGTCCAATAAAGCACAATCTTCATTGTCCAAATCGCCAGTCACATGCAACGCGCTCTCTCTCGTTTATGAGTCATAACTCCAACCCGCAGCACCCCCCGGTTTCCGTTCACACGTCGTGTGCACTTCTAACCGGTTTACGTGTGTGACCGGTGCCTTCTATCGGAGGGTTTTCCGCTTGCCATTCCTCGTCTGTTTGTCCGATTTCGTTGCGCGATGGCTCGTCCGGCTGCTCGTGCTGTCCGCCATCCACCCAATGTTGGCCTTGACCGTATTCCAACATCGTGTCGAGATGTTCCTCCAAATGTTGGAAAAACCACGCCTCTGATCTGGCCGTCTGTCGTATTTCGCCTGCCCTGCCTCGCCCGTTGGTCCGATCCAGTCGAGCGATGACTCATCCGGTCACGCACGTTGTCCTTGATCCGATCGCGGCAGGTTTTCGAACGTACCTCCCCCGCGTTGAGGTACTCAGCCGAGCGTTCGAAAACTCGCACCTCCGACCTGACAATCCACCACACTATGAGCTAGTCGTATAGCGGTCAACATCGGTGTCCAATGACAGCGCTGACCTTGACAAGGGTAAGCACTATTAACGGACTCTAACAAGTTCAAAATCCGAATCTATTACTTCCTTTTGGAAAAGGTCGGCTCGGCTGTCTATGGGGATGTGATAGCTGCGATCAACTGCAAGTGATTTTTAACATGTATCGACCATACTCCAAACTACTTACCAAAAATCCTGAATAAGAGCTACGGTATACATACCAATCTGTATTGCGAAACAGCAATCCCTGAAACCTACTTTGTTTTGTCCATACTCAGAGCGGGTGAACGCAATTCAGAGTAAGAACAGTGTGGAGAAAAAACATGCTGTTGGTTGACGGTAAGTACAGTAAATATGTACGCGCCGTTGATGCCTGTATTTGGCGACTGAGTTTGTTTTCTATCCAGATATGACTGACATTTGATCGGTCAATGTTTACGTCAAGGATATAATCTATTCAGCCGACAGTACCAGGTGCATTTTAACGTTTATTTATCAAATCGTTCACTGTGGTAACGCATACTCGAGAACTTAAATAATGCTGCTTAAGACAGCTGAAAGACTGGAACTANTGGCCAAGCGTCTTTTGCGGACACAACAGCATATGTGCTGTGCAATCTTCTTAAAGAGCTGGAAAGCACTCGAGACCCGAATTACCCACCGTGGGGTTCTCAATCGATATCATTACTGTTGATCAGTAGTTAGCCGCAAATGGCTGTGAACCTAATCCTGTTTTACTCCATGGGCTCATCGAAGTAACCTGAGTTTTTTTTAGTACAGCTACTTTCTGATACCACTAGTTGTGAAACAGTTGGTTCCCTTCATAAATTTGAACATATCAGTAAGAAGACGGACGCTTCAGTAGCAAATAGTACTAACCAGGAACATATATATGACATTAGTGGGATGGGGACTGAAGAAATCAAATAGCAAATGAGATGGAGAACAACAGGATGGAATTATTTAGGTCCATGGGAGCATAAGGCTTACATATATTTGTTTTTGTACACATAATGCTGGCTTGAGACGACTAATCACGACCGCCTCAGCGAAACGCAGGAAACGCGGATTAGCGTGGCGCATTATAATCCTGAGTGTTGATTCCGGATTAATCCGGCGACCAGTGGCCAACATGTGTCCCATCCCATTAGTGTCATATTTTCCTGGTTATTGCTATTTGCTTCTGGAGAGTCAATACGAAATGCTACCATCTATCAGTGTCCGTCTTCTTACCAGTAGTGTTTGTTTGTTCTAGTTTCATTCACCATCATTCCTGCCTTTAAGCAGACGACTCATTCCCTTGGTTTTTCTCTTCCTCTGTACAGTGTTTACTACGTATTCTACGAACAATATCTAAATGTAGTTTCAGAGGCCATATTTCAAATTGGCATCTGTCTAGTGGCTGTCACTGCGGTCACGTTCCTTCTCCTTGGCCTGAATGTGGCCGCAACGGCTATGGTTTTCCTTGGTGTGGTCTACATTGTGCTCAGCATGCTCGCATTAATGGTACTGTGGAACATCGATCTCAACGCTATATCGCTGGTCAATTTGGTCGTGGTAAGTTGACTGTCAGTTTCCAGTGATTACGTCCTCTTTGATACTTAACTTTCTAGTCATCTACCTGGCCAAAAGCCGGCGTATTTAATTTAAAGAACATTATTTACGATTCACTAGGTGCTAGAAGTTGTGTATCACTCAATTTCGTAGATAGTGGCTTGTTTTCTCTTCCTGATAAATTTTTCACGATGATATCTTTCGAGGGGCATAAGTGCCGGCCATTGGATGTACTGATTAGTCAAGACTCTTCAGCCGTGAATGACGTCATTCTAATTGGAACTTTTACTTTCTTGACTGTTAGTTGAGCTCGTTCGTCGCTGTCTGATTGACTTCGTACCAGACATGCCATTAGCTGCAGTCGCTTGTGTATACTGTTTTGACGACCCGAGCGTCACTGTCGCATTGTCAGCGTGACTTTTCTAAATTTTATGANCAATACGAAATGCTACCATCTATCAGTGTCCGTCTTCTTACCAGTAGTGTTTGTTTGTTCTAGTTTCATTCACCATCATTCCTGCCTTTAAGCAGACGACTCATTCCCTTGGTTTTTCTCTTCCTCTGTACAGTGTTTACTACGTATTCTACGAACAATATCTAAATGTAGTTTCAGAGGCCATATTTCAAATTGGCATCTGTCTAGTGGCTGTCACTGCGGTCACGTTCCTTCTCCTTGGCCTGAATGTGGCCGCAACGGCTATGGTTTTCCTTGGTGTGGTCTACATTGTGCTCAGCATGCTCGCATTAATGGTACTGTGGAACATCGATCTCAACGCTATATCGCTGGTCAATTTGGTCGTGGTAAGTTGACTGTCAGTTTCCAGTGATTACGTCCTCTTTGATACTTAACTTTCTAGTCATCTACCTGGCCAAAAGCCGGCGTATTTAATTTAAAGAACATTATTTACGATTCACTAGGTGCTAGAAGTTGTGTATCACTCAATTTCGTAGATAGTGGCTTGTTTTCTCTTCCTGATAAATTTTTCACGATGATATCTTTCGAGGGGCATAAGTGCCGGCCATTGGATGTACTGATTAGTCAAGACTCTTCAGCCGTGAATGACGTCATTCTAATTGGAACTTTTACTTTCTTGACTGTTAGTTGAGCTCGTTCGTCGCTGTCTGATTGACTTCGTACCAGACATGCCATTAGCTGCAGTCGCTTGTGTATACTGTTTTGACGACCCGAGCGTCACTGTCGCATTGTCAGCGTGACTTTTCTAAATTTTATGAAGCCCTGTGCTTGCTGTCCTATCAGAGTCTGTGTTTGAATGTGCCAAACTGCATGCCATATCGCAAATGCTTTTCTCTTCTTTCCTCTATCTGTATTACACGCCATCAGCGTTTTCTTGCTTTTATCCTCATTCTGTTCGACTACTGTAGCTGGTAACTGGACTGATTAAGGAAACTAATCGGAGTGTTTTAATAATACGAAAAACAGCTTAAACATCGATTTGCTAGAAAGCGTTGGTGCTCCGGAAGGGTAGCCACATAAGAAAATAGCCTGATTCAGGTTGGGAAACTTGGGCGATCGTCTCCTTCTCGAGTGAAGTCAAATAAAGTTTCATTGCAATTGATGAGTGAATTTCCAGTTTTGTGTACTTTTCCATTGAACTAAATCGGGTACACGTACATAGTAAGGAAAAAATAACACTTGCTAACATTCTAGGGATTATATCACATACTTTTTATAACTCATTAACCACTGTTTACGGGTTACAGAGACAACGTGACAAATAAGGAAGGGCTGTTTGTGTGCCTTTAGTGGTGGTGGTTTAGTCCATCGATGAGTCACCTAGATAGGAACGCAGTGAAACATTATTGGATGCAGTGAGGGAGAATATTCTGAAAATGCTTTGTAGCAAAAACTGCTGATATTTTTGCAGAGGGTATAAAAAATTAACGTCGCTTTGTTTGCCAATCGGAACATGAAGTTTGTTGAGAGGATCGTAAGTGTAGAGCAAACGTTCTCTAGCGTAGGGACTGAAAATTGAATGGGAAGTGAAACACTGGACTGCGACATACCAACATTGGGCATATGCACACACATGGAGTCAGTATACCGATGCGATCGACGTACACACACGGTTAGCAAAATCACCTTAGTGATTAACCTGTCACACTGACCAAAACCAAAAATCACCTGTGCATAACACTCGTCATAAGTGGCTCACGGTGCACCAATTGCGGTTCCACTCACATCACGCATCCAGTTTGAACCCGAAGGAAGCAGTCCGACAGGTGTCCCATTAGAGACTAAGAGTTCGCCTTACGCTTCGTGATTGTCTTCGTTGCTCGTCATTAGATTTTTTCATATTATTTGCCAAGATGTAGGTAACAGGCCTGTGTTTGCTCTCAAGTGATTGCGCACAACGCAGTCGTGCACTGTGGAGAATGTTCCAAACTGAAGTTGCCGGCCGATTTGTCCCAAAAGATTTAATCTCGTTTGTGTCTTGTTAGTCACCGCTGAACCGTTTGTGAGCAGATTCACAATCTCTGTTACTAGAGCCCACAAGCTCCCTTAACTTGTGAATTCGCTGAGTTTAGTTTTAATCGGTGCAATTTTGCTGGTGATTTTGTATCATTTTCAACATGTTTACAACGAGCATCGAATGGCCACTGTTGGTCATATTTACCATAGTTCACCTCGTGTTCACGAATCTTCACATCCTATTAATACTCGACAGCTCGTCAGCTTTTTGTGTTGTCGATGTGAAGCAGCATCGATCAGAGGGCGATATTCAGTAACTGAAGAACACGTTATGTGAACAGGGGGGGGGTTAACTTCATTGAACACTTGCGTAACCCACCTGTTGATAGGGAACCAACTTAGCTCTTTTCTGAAGCGACGGACATTCCGCTTGTTTATTACTCATCAATATTGTTCACAAAATTATTGCTGTGCTTTGGTAATAATTTCAGTTTCTAGCGCCTCAACCACGAAGTTATCATCCAATAGGCCGCACACTGCTCTGGGGATCACTCAAAGCAAACTGGTCGGTCGGCAGCTTGTTGAATTAAATCACTTCTTGACTTTCGATGGACTCCTAGTGTGTAATGAAAATGGCTGCCTCGAAGGTCTGTCAGAATGCGAAAATTGCGATCTTTAGTCTAAAACAGCCTAATATCTGAGTGCCAGTCAGTAATAGTGAAGGATTGAAAATTGTGTTTAGAGGTTCACCTGTAGTTTTCGGAAGACTGTCTAAACTGGACTAGATACGGAGATACCACTGCTTTTGAGTAATTTCTGAAGAAACTGACACAACACGAGAGCAGTATTATGAATGAAAGAAAACGCAACGGTGAGCAAAACGCTTAATAGAATCTAAAGGTATTTAGAAGGATGTGAAGTACCAAACAACGAAGAAGATAAGTCAAACTTTCATCATGGTTCGTTGACGTAAACTAATCAGCTTAAACGAGAAGAACTGACATGTCAGCTGACAAGATGGAAACATCTGCCTAGGTTTTACGAAACGATACATTCAGTCAAATAGCTCATGGAAGCGTTTAAATAGTTTGAGGAGTTTGAACAGCGCATTTGGACGACGTGCCCTGATATATGCGAACTTGGTGTATTCTCTTGTCTGTACGAGCGGACTGGGTCTTGGTCACTTGCAGGTCGTGGACACTTGAGTAGCACTTTCAAACCAAGTCAGACCACATGTGCTGTGCTGCACCTGATAGGTGATTTCTGATTGGCTTCAAAAAAATATTTATGCGTGTACGTTTGAAGATTCTAGAAAATTAATACGCTTTAGTTCGCACAACTCAGTGTCCATCAGATTCGTTAACAGCGATTTGATTGTCGTGAAAATTGCGAAAAGAATGAAGAGGAGCTGATGAATTGCTATCCAAACGTTCGTACAAACAATAGTTTGAGCGTCTCATGATTGTGTAAGGAGGAACCCCACCGAATAAGCAAGGTTTGCTATGAATGTGAAAAATCAGTGGTTGCTTCGTGCGAAAGTGGTTCACAAACTGGTTTTTTAAAGTGCACTATTGAACTGACTCAACCAAGAAGTTGAAGTTGCAGTTAGTCAGTCACAAGTGAAAGGTATGCATTTTCTAAGTTTGGCAAGAAGACCAGTAGACACTACAACACGTTAGTGTTATCATTGTGGAGAAGTGGAATAGTGTACACATTACTAGATTAATTATGCTGGTGTGCGGATAGTTCGTAAACGTTCTTGACACTTTCAGGATGTGGAAAGTAGTTCCAGTCTTTCAGCTGTCTTAAGCAGCATTATTTAAGTTCTCGAGTATGCGTTACCACAGTGAACGATTTGATAAATAAACGTTAAAATGCACCTGGTACTGTCGGCTGAATAGATTATATCCTTGACGTAAACATTGACCGATCAAATGTCAGTCATATCTGGATAGAAAACAAACTCAGTCGCCAAATACAGGCATCAACGGCGCGTACATATTTACTGTACTTACCGTCAACCAACAGCATGTTTTTTCTCCACACTGTTCTTACTCTGAATTGCGTTCACCCGCTCTGAGTATGGACAAAACAAAGTAGGTTTCAGGGATTGCTGTTTCGCAATACAGATTGGTATGTATACCGTAGCTCTTATTCAGGATTTCTGGTAAGTAGTTTGGAGTATGGTCGATACATGTTAAAAATCACTTGCAGTTGATCGCAGCTATCACATCCCCATAGACAGCCGAGCCGACCTTTTCCAAAAGGAAGTAATAGATTCGGATTTTGAACTTGTTAGAGTCCGTTAATAGTGCTTACCCTTGTCAAGGTCAGCGCTGTCATTGGACACCGATGTTGACCGCTATACGACTAGCTCATAGTGTGGTGGATTGTCAGGTCGGAGGTGCGAGTTTTCGAACGCTCGGCTGAGTACCTCAACGCGGGGGAGGTACGTTCGAAAACCTGCCGCGATCGGATCAAGGACAACGTGCGTGACCGGATGAGTCATCGCTCGACTGGATCGGACCAACGGGCGAGGCAGGGCAGGCGAAATACGACAGACGGCCAGATCAGAGGCGTGGTTTTTCCAACATTTGGAGGAACATCTCGACACGATGTTGGAATACGGTCAAGGCCAACATTGGGTGGATGGCGGACAGCACGAGCAGCCGGACGAGCCATCGCGCAACGAAATCGGACAAACAGACGAGGAATGGCAGGCAGAAAACCCNTCCGATAGAAGGCACCGGTCACACACGTAAACCGGTTAGAAGTGCACACGACGTGTGAACGGAAACCGGGGGGTGCTGCGGGTTGGAGTTATGACTCATAAACGAGAGAGAGCGCGTTGCATGTGACTGGCGATTTGGACAATGAAGATTGTGCTTTATTGGACGCCTTCTCGCTACAATAGTAGACATGATCGAACTATTGTATTTCCATACTGAGCCACACATGCTTGTGAGTGTTAAGATAACCTGATGCGCTTTTAGAGCGATCAAAACAACTTCCTTGTTTATACCTATCGGTGACTCCATGATTCGGACGTCCAACCAAGTTTGAGTTATGGAACTGGTTAGACTTGTTATGATTAGTGGTGTGTAGTTAGCCGAATTATGTGTATGAATGCGAAAGCTGCGACCGAACCTGACTGGTTTTCAATTCATACTTCAGTGTTTGGATGATTGTCACACAAACTTTCTCCCAATGACTTGCAACTAACGCATCCACTTCATTGGTAAGGTACATAATTTACCGTGCTCTTAATCGCAAAACCGCTGAATATGGATTTGTTAAGAAACAAGTCGCTTCACTCCCTACCAATTAAATAATAGCCATGTATACTGTTTCTCCAAGTGATATGAAACAGGATTTAGTCATAATGGAACACAGTTTCTCACAGGAATATCAGATGATCACGCTTTCAGTTATAATTCATCATTTCATCTACAAGTTCACTGTTGTCCAACAGCAAGCACAGTACCCCAATATGTTTTGATAACGATCCTTTACTAGTCTTAATATCATTTTTCTGATATATCCGTGGTAACTGGAATAGGTCTTTCTATCACATTCCTAAGTTTCCAGTGGGTTTTAGGTTCTTACACCATCTTGTTACTCTTCAGTCAGAGTGTGCAACAAAACACCTTCTACCTGCTTAGTAGTATGAATGAGCAGTGCTTTTTCCGCTGTTTCCGGAATATGCTGACCAAATAATGTACTTGTTTCAGTTGCGTAGTTTGTTCATGAGCGTCTATTCATGAACCCAGTTTGATATTCTCTGTGGGATCGTGAGGTACAGGATTTGTATTTTTGTTGCCCAAAATGAGCTCAGTTTCAGACAAAACAGTTAATAGCGTTATGTAATCTAAAACACGTTTGTGGTGTGCTTATCGGATATCGTGCGTATAGAGGAAGAGTCGGCAGGGTTTGCCTGCGCCAACCTGCGTAGTTTGTGGCGTTGAAGGAAACGTCCGGTTGTCGTTGGAAGGAAGAATATATGATGCTTCTGTACGCCCGGTTCTGCTCTGTGATTCGGAAGTATAGCCTGCTCTCAACGAAGGTGTCAACAGACTTGCTTTGTTTGCATACCGTTTTTTCCGCCAGCCAGTTCACATCAAGTGGAATAATCGCGTCAGTGAGGCGGCTGTTCTCTGACGCGTATTCCGTCCGTTCGGGGTGCGCAACCATTTGGTCAATTAGTCACGTTTTCCAGCCTGCAATGATTAGGCCGTGGGCTTTGCCTGTTAGCTGAACGTTTACTGTACCAGACATCATTTACTGAGACCGTAGATAATTAGCCCGCATGGTGGACAAAGAACACTACGTATGAAGCTCTGACCCGAATGGGATCTTCGTGCTGGCTTAAATCGCTGGTTAGAGGCGCTTTCCGAGGTGACAGTACGGCGCAGTCAAGGGCATGCTTGCGTTTACACCATTTCCAGTTCTTTCGCTCGATCCCGCTGTCCAAGTTTTTCTTCTTTACACTAACGTTTTCTCCTTCTAGGTTATTCCACTTCATTGTATTGATCTGCGGCAGCCCGTACCACAGTACTGCCTAGTCAGGCTGAGGATCGTTGTGATGTTGGTTTAATACCTGAGTGGTGGGCGGCAGTTGATGGACACAGTACTGCCGATCAATCGGCCTTCAGCTGACGTTTCATGCGTTATTATAATAAGTTACAGTGGCCGATTTCCTTCTCAAATTGGGTAGATTAACGATAGTCTTCGGTCACAGGCTGCGGACAATCTTACCGTAAGGAGAACTTCGAAACGGGGAGCTCGCGTTCAAGATCTCAGCCATCGTTATGGCTATTGAGAAAGTTAAACAACGCAACGGTAATGACAGTTGACTGTTAAAACCTAAAAGGTATATACTTTAAACGGCTTACGGAATTCACTACTTACAGTGCCCTGATTTACTTACGATGTGTTCCCAATAGCAACACACTAAACAATAAAATATATCGGACAGATTCTGCGATTGCTGCACAGTTTAGTCAGACGCTGAGCACGCGACCACTTTGCCTACCCATAGACCCCACGAAGTGTGCACTCTGCATCACGATGCACTCCGTTGAGCATCTCCTAGTATGCTTGTACTCATGACACAGCAACATTTCCCTACGTGGCATTCAAGTGAATTTTATTCGAGTACGATTTATTGGCAATTAATCGCATAACGTTTCACACGAATCACTGTAACTCGCAAACTGTGAAAATACGTTGCTTTTTTAAACTGTTCGTTTTTTCATTGCTAATGAAAATTGTAATCAGCCTTAGGAACTGAAATGACTGATTACTTTTGTTCTAGTTTATTAGATTATTTGGAATGAATCGGTTTGTTTGTGGGCATCATTTTCGGGTCTTGATGTATGTTGTAAAGGACACGACCTATTCATTGATCATGATTACTGGGCACATTTTTGCAAAAGCAGTTAACTGTTGCCTTAGCTGATCGCAACCGATGGTCTGGTAACTCCTTTTTAGTATATGCTTTTTCCCAGCCTGTCTCTCGTGTTGGTGCTGTTTTCAGATATATCTGAACCTTCTCCTATCGTGAATATGTGTATTCATATCTTATATTCGTACCTTGTTTTTCACTCACAGACCATCGGAATCGCCGTTGAATTCTGTGCACATATTGTGCGTGCGTTTACCGTGAGCATCGAGCCGACACGGCTAGCCCGAGCCAAAGCCGCGTTGACTAATATGGGCAGCTCGGTGAGTGTGAGCTATCTGTTTGAGTTGCTTGCTTAAATTTGTGTGGCTATTCTGCAAGTTTCGGATCTGTCACGAAAGTTGAGTGCGGGCTTGTCAGCTGCATACGCTGTTACGGGGGCCTGTTAATTAACCTACTACTGTGTTAAACGAGAGTGGAATTTATGTGTACTACTTGACCGTACTGCATTCCACTGCCTTCTTGGACAGGCTATTGGGCCACAGGATACGATAACCTCAAACATCTTGCTTTATGTGGTTGACCTATCAGTATCATGCCTTTGGCATCGCTGACTGCATTTCAACATTCCAATGTTCTTGGAAATCCTGATGTTTTGGAACCTTCGCTGTGTGAGTCTGTTGTAACTTCACAAGTTGCTATGAGTTTGTTGTGATGCGCGTTCTGTGGTACCTCTGCGCGAAAACTGAGCACACCCGATGTTTTCCCGCTAACCTCCAGACTTCAGTACTTGACTGGATCGAAATTAAAGCTTGTTAATTCGCCCACGTTGTATTACATTAGATGGTCCGCGACGCAAATGCAACGTAGACGTTGGATATACTGTGGAACTCAGCACTTGTTGGATAGAAGATCTACATAACTCATCAAAGAAGTTTACAAGAAGGTGTGCGAGTGACTTTCTTGTCAATGCTTCCATCTAAACAATGTACGACCATTGACTTTGTAGGAAGCTGTTCCAGACGAGTAGTCGATGTGTTTGTTCTTCACTATTTCAGGGGTCCCGTCTGAAGTCGTTGAGTCCACTAAACGGACAACCAGTTCTTATCAGACAGGTGTCATTCGTAAAGTAATCTATACTAGCTGGTAACTTGCATCATGTCGTTACTAGTGCAACAGATCAAAATCAACATGATGCTACGAAGGCGGTATGTACATTGTTAGAACAAATCACTTCTTATCCAGTAGACGGGTTGCTCGGTAAATGTTCTATGGAACGTCGTCTCCCTATAGACGCATTCATTTTGTCATTGTAGTGTGGAAGGTTTTTATAAAGCTTGGTACACACCAATAGTCGAGTCACCGTTGCCGTACCAATTTGAATGTGACGAGTTTGTCTCTTCTTCGCAACATGAAGTTGTACAGTTTGTTTCACGTAAGGTATCTGTAAATTCCTAACTGTTGTACTCCAGATTGATTCTAACGATGGCGATTGCTCTTCTCCGATCATCGTCTAAGGTTTTTTCAAGGGCCGCTAAAAAGTATAAACATGTATGTACCTGAATTTCCTTAGTATTCAGAATGTGCCCACATCAGTTCCTGTCGCGAAATTCGCATCACTCCGTTACTTAACATCACGCTGGTGTTTGTCCGTTTGGTATACCACTCGAAGTAGTTGGCAGACCACATTTGTCTTGTCTTGAATTGCTGTTATTTTTGTTATTGTTTTTGTCTGACCTTTTATGCAACGCCGGTGGTGCGATTTTGGCAATTCGAATTATGCGTGCGCGTGTTTTTAGGTTCTGTTTTGTGTATGCATGTGTGTGTGAATGACCAGCAGCTGGTTGTTCTTTTTTGACTGTGTGCAAATAACACGTGCTTTATGATCCGACCATGTTTCCGCACAATATCCTTGAGCGTTCAGGTTTATCGTCGAAGACGGTACATTCTCTACGACTCATTATGGGTGAGGATGCGTCACTCATTGCTCTTTTGTTGTTCGCCACGTCAGTTGTCACACTTTCGTTGTTCTACTCGTGATACCGTTATTTAAAGCAAGCAGTCTGTAGAAATTCGTAAGGTGTTTTTTGCACGGCAACAACAACTCTTTCGCATTTCAGGGGTTGTTTTGCAGGTTATTACGGTCAGTGGATAGTGTATGCATCTAATGTCAAAGATGGAGATACCCGTCATCCGTAAGTCAGTTGTCAGACGCGACGGACAGGTGTGGACTGTGGTGAAGTGTGAAGTTGAAAACATGCAAATCGAGAGTTCCTTCAAACAAATTTTACAAATGAAATGAAAGGTTAATAATTTGTCCAGATCAATACGGTTAAGAAGCCGGGTTTTTAGGTATAGTTGCGAAAATTTTAGCCTCGGTTTAACGAAAAAGGTCCGGATAATCAACGGAAATGTCGGAAGAAGGATTCTGCTTAAAAAATATATACACTTATTACGGCAGCATGAATTTGTATGCAGTTGGATTCAGTATGCACCGAATAATATACGATCAATTTATGGATGTGGTCTCCACCATTTAGAAAGCAGATTTCTTTTTCGGTTTGGTGGTCACCTAAAAGTATCCAACGTGTTTGGTGTTGAGTTAATTCTCGGCTGCAGTTTGACCGACATGAGGTATGCGGATGACATTGTCGTGTTTGATCCTTCTTCGGAAGCTACACAGACCATGAAGAACAAGATGAGTGGCCGGGCTGTTTTGTGTAGAATGTGCTTCGTACCTTCAAAGTGCAAAGTACTGCTTCAAGGTTGAAGCATGCCCACCCCCACCTTCCTCACTACAGGCAATCCGCTTGAGACTGTGGGCACTTTCACATTGTCTTGTCAGCCGGTAACACTGCTGATGAGATATCACCCAGGATAGTAAAGGTACGAGTTGTCTTCGCCAATCCGCATCATATGTGGCGTCAAAATGACGTTTGGTTGGCGCTGAGAGGAGGAGTATACCATACCCCTTTGTATTTTGTTTTGTTCTGTGGTTCGGGAACGTGGACTTTTCACATTGAAGATGTATAAAAATACTTGCGATGATTGACTTTCTTGTCTCCATCGTTTAACCCACGCTGTTATATCCAGCCTCTTAGAGGTGCTTCGTTTTTACACTCCTGGCAGCGCCGATCCGAGAACTGATGAGCCATTTGGCATGTATTAGGCCCAGCACTGAGTTTTAACGTTGCCACACACGTCCGTCCGTCTAGATGTTGGAACTATTTGTCGGTTGCAATAAATTGCGGGTGAAATGTGGCACTCTGGATCAGGGACTTTGAATAGCCCTAGAAATCATACTCAAATTGAAGGGAAGACAGAAGACCCCGTACTGGTTGCAGACAATAAGCCGAAATTATGGATGTACAACAGTATTGAAGAAATCAGTCTGTCATTGGCTGATTGTATTGGCACTTACAAAGTCACCAGCTGTAACTTACTTGGTGCAATACAGAACAAGGAAATTAGCGAATAACGGAAGGCATAACATTGAGACTGTTTGCCCATTCCTGATGCGTTATGTTTAACGCGACGGTTGTATTGGTCTCTTGTTGAATCTTCTATTGTGTCGAAGTCGTGGTATGCGGTGACTCGAGTAGATTTTCACCACAAAAGTCTCTCAACATCCTAATGAGCAAATGAATTCTAGCATTTGCTTTTCATGCCTTGGATTCGCAGTTTTCTGTTAAGCTCAGATCATTCGAAGTTAGTGTACCGAAGTCTATCTTATTTCCCGTTATGAGTAAAAGCATGTTGTTCATACTGTAGGAGTATCAGAGTATGTGACGATAGTGCAAAACCGTATAGTTGACCTCGTTGAACAGGAACCAGTTGGTCTGTGCTCAGTCAAAGTCAGGTCGGCTTGTAGCGAGAGTTTGCCTTCATGGGATGAGATTGGTCACCGTGTTTTGGAGTCGTCTGCTTACACCAGCAAGTAAATCATTGGTAAGGTGTGGACAGAAGACGACTCAACATGAATCCTCGTAGGGCCACGGTTAGTGTACGGTGAATCATTTTTTTCTCTTATTGAGGTTCATTACGGAAGCTTTTACCCCACATTTCCCATCTTCATTGTGGCCGTTTTTATTTGAATATCCCGGTTTTGTTGTATAAAGACGTGGTGATCAGGGGAAATTTGGTAACTGTGGCCAATCACTTCTTCAAGGCACTTATTCTAAATTGGTCGACTGAGCACGATTGCCTGGTCTCCTCTTTAGATACCGTAACTCAGCCCTATCACAAAAGTATGTGGCTCATTTACATAAATTTTATATATGTGTATATTATATGGTTTATATATTCATAACTGATGCGGTTTTCGGTCTCTGTTCCCTGTATTTTCCTCTTTTAGGAGATTGTTACATGGTTTCTTCTTTTTGACTCTGTTATCTATAACTGTACCTACAGTGTGCTGACTGCGTAATTACCATTTTTGTAGGTTGGTCGCCATCCGTTTGGGACGACTTTGGAAGTAGCCATTGTGGTAGTCTAATGCCTCATTACATAGGTTGTATTCATAAACCATTGAATTTCCGAGCTTGCTTTCGCCCTTGACTGTTGGAATTTAGAATCTTCCGCTCCCTCCACATCAAACATCTTGTGTCATTTTTTGTACATTTCAGATACTACGTGGTATCACCTTGACCAAACTGGGTGGAATCATCGTGTTGGGTTCGGCCAAATCGCGCCTGTTCCGAATATTCTACTTTCGCATGTATCTGGGGATTATTGTGTTCGGTGTAATCACCGGTCTAATTATGATTCCTGTGGCTCTCAGTTATATCGGTTAGTTCTTGCGCGGCAGTCAACTTCCATATAAATTGATCTTGTTCGATGACGTTCTGTCGTGCTCTAGTTGCTATTCTAAACAGTGTTTCAAGACACTGTAGTGTACATGTAATTGTCCTGTAGACAAACAGCGTATTGCTACGAACAGATTGGCGTCGAATTTCGCTCCGTTCAGTTTTTTTATTAAGTGTAAAGGCCGATAATTGTCACTTGCTGAAGCAGCTGAGAGAGCATTACAAAATGCAGCAGCCTGAAGATTGTTACGTATGAGCGTGTCTTGACTTGGCCCCAGTAACGATTCTTCTTTTTGAAGGAACCAGCTGAGCGGAACTATTAAAACCGAGTACATTCCACGACTGGCAAGCGGACGCTTTCATTCATCCTTGTATATCTTTCCCCCATATTTTCTACCCATTCTTATATTTCGTTATCTGTTTATTGGCATAGAATTATCACTCAGATGTGTGTGATTGACCTGCTTTTCTTTGGCGGTTAAAGTTTTCACTACTCATTAATCGTCAGTAGTCATAATTACGCTTCGCATCCACAATGTCAGCGTGAACCGAACAAACGCAAATGCTTCATTTTAGATCTCCAAAGAATAGGGAAATGAAACTCATCGATCACATGTGAGATTTAGTCAGTCGTAGCTGACGGAGAGAATTTGACTAGGACCTTTTTCCTCAGCCCCATTGCCTTCAAATGGGAAACCAGGTTATCTTCCTACTTTGCGGGAAACGATCGCTCGCTCCATTTAATTGGTAGGCAATTCTTTTTGAATGATGCATCCCTATTTCCGTTCGGTCATTACTCTAATCTATTTTCGATGTTACTTGGGCAAGGTAGTTTTGTAACGTTCAGGGTTCTGTTGCTTTTTGCCTATTTTGCTCGACCGTATGGCTGCAAGTTTCTATTTCACTAGTAAATACCTTGTTTATGACGGCATGATTAACAGTAGCAATGTACTTGACTCGATGTATTCATTTGCATGTGAATCAGTACAAGGCGGTAGTCCGGACGGTCGTCAATACGTTGAAGGGATTTGTAGAAAAGCGTATACGTCATCTGAAATAAAGACAGACAGTTATTGTGTGGCTGGGTCAACAAATTCCGCCGTGTACGTCATTGTGCTGTGTATTATTCATGTGTTTACTGTGACGCAGAGTTGCTCATGATTTCCAGGCGGTTTTTTGTCAAAGCTGAAGTATATGGTTGTGACACGATTTCAACGAAGGTAACTAAGTTGTTGGTTGTAGGAAACTAACGGCAATGATCTCCACTGTGACACATTTCGGAAATTTGCAATGGCTTTACTGTACAGTGTTGTTCGCCTTGAAAATTTTTAGTCCTCAGCTTTCTCACCCCATGGCGTCTGTCGTCATACAACGCGCTAGGTGACTAGCTGAATACCGTTAGCTTTCTCCGACCTAGAAACCACTATCATTTGAAATATCTCGAGTTCCGTTTCATTGCTGCGTTTTACAGCCGAATTCGTCGTTGCTAAGCCCCCGCAAGCTGGCTTGGCTGCGTTTTTTGCCAGAAATTCAAGTAACTGTGAACCTGCTGATTACGGAATGTTTTTATTCGGAAATTTGTCTGAAGGAATGGTTTTGATTACTTTTAAATTCCATTGAATTTTATGTCTCGATGCCGCGTTTCTATGTTGTATGATGCGGAAACTAATAACCACTTTTTGTCTCACACTCAAAAGATCTAACCTCTTCAGGTGTGTCTGATATATTGCATTTATTGCTTCAGCAAGTTTTTCTGTCTTCTTAAAACGTCATCCTCAGGTCCAGGCTTAAACAAGGCTCTTGCCCAGAAACATACAGGACGCTTACGAGAAAGAGACGTTATAGAACATACTTCCACGGGACCTGTTCAACACCGTGGTGACTAAGGTCAACAATTGGCCCGCTGTTAAAAATGACCAAACGAAACATTTCTGTGATTCACCGCCACTCGATTGATTGCATTCCTGTGGACTGTTTCACGTTGCATTGACCCCGTTGATCTTTCCATTATTTCGACATCCCTTTTATGTTGATTTTTTAAATTGATCAGGTTTTCAGTTGCCATGTTTTATGTACGTTTTTTCTACGATGTTGCCCATGAGCGTGCTGATTAATTTAGGGTGTCAACACTTCGTTTTATTTTGTATCCGTTTAATCTCCATTGCTGATTGTATTATTTTAGTTGAGTGTCATCCATTCACTTTCATGTTTAATTTCCTGTTTTGTTTGGCTCTCATCGAAATACACGTTCGAATCAGGAAAATGCGTGTGTTGTTGCTGCAAATGGTTTTTTTCTCGAACGTGTACTTACTGGCCCTCATCCTTTGTGGTTAACCACATTATACACGTTTTTTCTGAGTTATTTATGTCAGGGTTATCCGAATGGATCCCTGTGCTCCAGCGGTTATTTCGCAGTTGATCAGAATTATTGTCTGCACATCTACCTAAGTATAATGAACTAAATAAAAATCTCCATCCAGAGGACGATCTTCATCACTCCAGTGATAAAGTTTATCCAGCTGTGGCTAAGACTTATGGATGATTTGACTCCACCACGAAGGTGTACGAGGCGACCGTGATCTCCTATCCTCAACGATATACGGAAGACGTAGGAATGTTCTTGCTGGTTGTGGTCTCCCTAATCATATATTGAAACCAGTTTTTGAGGATATACGATCTCCTTATGTGTACTGGTCACAACCGCAACCAGATGTATTCAGTAGTCTAATTGGTTTGTACGAACCGATATTGAACAGTGCCTTGCCACTCGGATATCAAAGTCGGACTGCCTGCATCGTCGGAGTGTTTCACACCCACCCAAATTATGTTTACCTCGAAATAATCTGCGCTTCTGCTTCTTTTCACACACGCTGCTTGTTCGAGGTGTTTGTTGGGTTGACTTTATCGAGGCGCATTACACTAATGTTACGTTCTTCATTTTTACACTGAAACTACACTGTGTACCACACATGAAACATTATCATCCCTTTCAATCCAACGTAAGCTCACACCATTTACTGCCATTGGTGGCAGTGCTGCTCGTTATAATTAACGGTTTCGACTTAAGTTACCTTGACGCAGCCAGTCTAGGCTCTCGCTGGGACATCATTTTGTTTCAGGTGGGCACTAACACCCATTGTAACTGATTAACAGACGTTTTTCGCTAGCGCACTGAAACTCCCGGTCTAATGTGCGGAAATATGCTGACGAAGTCTGACTCCACACCCAGGGCCAAGTTTGATGTCGCGCCGAGAGATACCAACAGTTCTGTTCAACAACACCTATGACACTCTCCCTTCAGTTCAGCTCATAGCGAGTTGTTAGAATGGCCTTTTCAACCTTTAATTCCTGGAGTCCGTCTTCCGAAAATTGGAGTGGACCATTGTCAGGAATTTTAAGGGTAACTTAACGCACAAGTTGATCGATGAGGATCCGGAACATTCTGTTCGTTGCGCTAATTTCGTGAAGTGACGAAAGAGTCTGACAAAGAATATTGGATTTGCGGAAGCTGACAGTTTTGCACCAACTGTTTTTGTCAGCAGGTGTATCTTGCAAAGTGGTGGGTAAAGTGAATTTTGTACGTCCTAAATTAACCGCTGGGGATGCGACGGCTTGTCTAGACTAGCCATTCTAATGTAGGGCCGTTACTGTAGCTAGGGTACTGTGTAGACTTCATTTGTTCAACCAACCTCCCCAAGTCAGTTGAACGATTGCCTCGCCATTTACAGGAAAGGTGGAGTTGCTGTGAGCAAGGCTGTCTGGACTGCACAACGACCTGTTGAGTTTTGTGAAAAACTGTCGGTCACAGTTTATCGATGTGATAGATTGGTTACTTTCTGGGAAATCACGGAAAGTAACCCGACTTCTTCCGCACCCTCGGGAGTAATGTATTTTACGTGCTGCTTCCGAATAAGTTTGCCTTTTGAGGGGATTAGCTCAAAGCGTCCGTTATTTGCAGACAATCAAGACGTATCCTACCAGGATTATTTTTCCAGTTAGTTGCCCACTTGCGGTTGGCTCTTTCACTGATTGATTCATGTAAATAACCTGGAGCCGGTCCCTGATGAGGGAATAAGGTCATCCTTGTGCCGGGCCAGTTCAAATCTCGTAACTGTTTACTCCAATTTCCTTCCTATAGCGTTGGTTGATCCAGAGGCGTCTGTGACGATTAATTCGCTTTTTGTTAACTGGTCTGACCCTAGGTTACCCGATGAGTCTGTTGCAAAGATCATTGGTTTGCTGGAGTTGTCGTGTCAGAGGATGTTCCGCACTCTACACAGAACTTGCTGCGCGCTGTGTCATCATACCTCAGTTAAGACGCATTCTCTAGACCAGCTGCAGAGAGAGAGAGAGGTGGTTCAGTCGGTCAGGTGAATGAACTGTTCTTGATGCAGGTTGGTGTCTCCCAGCAATTGGAGGTTGCTGAATAAGCACACTCGCATGCGAATTCGACTTGGGATAGTACGGGAATTTTGTTGGGTTGTGACTTCTGTGAAATGCATTGGGTGTCGGGACAAGGTCTGGGCAATATCAATAAGCTCCGTGCAGCTAAAACATCTAGTTGGAGTCTCGTGGGTTGCTGACTTGCTACCCTCGGAATGGTTGTTTGAACACGTCCGTTTTGTTTGGGTGACAGTATCCAAAGAATATGCAGGCTAAATTTTGCTGATAAACACCTTAGATAATCAGTAGCCTATTCTGTAAAACAGCACTTATTGAGTAATACTTAAATCGGGATATCACAGATGGCCACTATGATGTAGGCCTATCGTGGAGACATGATGGCAAGACACTGCCTAGTAACTAGGTGGCGGCTCCGAAAGGTGGTTGATCCGTGACCAGAGTCTGAGAGTTAACTACCCATCTGTGATTCTACAGTACAGCCGGAAGAGTTGCGCGGCTACGGCGTGGATATGTTACTCGTTACGTAATCTCCTAACTAACCGGAATAGACACAGAAAACTATCTGTAGTCTTCAACTAATCTCCCGAACAAGATTCTACGGAGCCCATCAAATAGTTACCCTCTGAATTTCCCAGTAGCTCTGTTGACAGGGGTTAAGGAAAGGCTGCTGCAAGTTTGTGTACCTTGTCATGATATGTCTGCGTTCGTTTTCTTCTGGTAGGTCTCTGATTTGTTTAATAAACTAGCGGCCATTTAACGGTCGAATGTCCATGTTTTTAGGGGCCGCTTCATCGTTTTGTGCCAGCTTCGGCTTGTGAACAATGTGTCTATGACCAGCAGAGCTTTTTACCAAAAACGCCGAATGTAGCAACCGGTAACTTTGATGTCGATGATTGCCCATTGTCTTTCGAATCAATAAGAAGACTGAGACCGCTATGGAGTACCTTGCAGCCGGTCGGTTTTAGACTCAAAGTGGGTTTCCAATTGCCGTGGAACTATTCAAGATGTATCTAATAAATGGAATGTGGGTGACCACATGAGGATTGGACTTCGTTTCTGTAAGTACCAGCCAGCTGTAGGCATGAGGTAGCATGTGGCAAATTGTCATCTTCTGTTCCAACTCAACTTTCCTCACCCTGTTTATAATTGGAGAATAGTACGTGCAGCAGCAGATCTAGGCATAACAATACCAATTGTTAACTCGGACGCCTACTGTCTTGTCAAGCTACAGTCAATGTGTTGACAACATCCAGCGATATGCTGGGTATCGAACGGTCGAGTCCGTAATTCAGCGAGCGTCCACTGAATCCTCAACTCGGAACAGTCACTTTTGCCTCCCTAAAGACGGTCATACGGGCGAGTGCGTTATCACCAAGTTGATCACAGAATACTTAAAAACCAAAAATAGTAAAAGGCCACTAAAATTCGATATTGAATCTGCCTAATCACCGGGGTCCAAGCGCAACTATTCGCGCGAACATTGCCAAGTGCGAGTCATGTGATGGTGAGGCAGCAAAGTGTGCGTCAAACTAAGGTCACAGATAGGCGATGGTATCGCAGTAGAGAGTAGGGACGGATTTAGTGCGCGAGAAGAAAGCCCTGATATTACATCGAAAGTAACGTTCCTCGGAGGGAAAGTTTGTCACGCATTATTTGGAGGTAATGAAGAATGGTTGCAAAAACGGGGAATAAATAAGGATAGGAAACGTGGTGGTCAAACTTTCAACCATGAACACGAACGTAGCCATACACTTAACACAGACAGCTGCTTCGACACTGAGGTATTTGCCTGGTCGTAGGCTGCTCCACGATCTTAATGGTCAAAGGACTGAATAGAGTTGAATTATAGGGGAGTAAAGTCGAGTATGCCCAGTAGGTAGGTTGAGCGATGGCAAATTCATGGTTGTCGTCGCATGGCTCTGATATATTTTCCAAGCACTTTGTCAAATAGCCTAATCCCTGCAAGGCATGAGAAGTGGGTAACGATGTAGTGGGTGCGTTATTTTGATGTTGCTTAGTTTAGTCGGGCTCACCAATTTAGTGCCCGCCGCACTGAGTCGCGTTTTCTCCAGGTACGCAATTATCAGACGCGAAAACCAAAAGGCCGTTGAGGAGAGAGACCAAATCTTTATTCGACGAAATGTACATGTGGCCTCTGATAGCGCTATTAAAAGGCACCGACACGCTAAAAGGCTAGAGGGGCTAGAGACCGGCCGTCGACGAGCGAGTAAACCGGAAGAATGCCACACGTGTCCTTCGGGTTCGCGCCACGGTCACATGACATGTAGACAAACAATCGGACAACATGCATCATGCGAACTTTCTTAATAGCCTAGGTACAATATGCAACTATGAGTTTTGGAACTATTTTACACACCATATCGCAGGCAGGCCAGTGAAATCTCCAGGCCGCTACACAGCTCCCCCTAGAAGGGTACTGTGTCAACAACCCTTCGATCCTGATAAGGATAACTGTGGCCAGCCACCCTTGATCTGATCTGGTTTAAGACGTACCAGTCAATATCCAATCAGCCTGCAATTGGTACGAAAATCCCCAGACGCCGCAGGTCGAGAAGCGCTAATGCACACAGTTCCTAGCGAGATCCCACTCGAGTATCCTCCCTTACAGGTGCCGAAATAA
Organism: Paragonimus westermani; assembly: GCA_008508345.1. Lineage (NCBI taxonomy): Eukaryota > Metazoa > Platyhelminthes > Trematoda > Plagiorchiida > Troglotrematidae > Paragonimus > Paragonimus westermani. The sequence continues at coordinate 24,719 of QNGE01004405.1, forward strand.
CCGTTAAAAAGAAGAATGTTCGAGGCGAAGCATCCACGGAACGTTCAAGCACGACATCCAATACGAGATCGAGGATAATCGTGATCGAAGATGCCACACACGTCGTGCAGGCATCGGATGAGACATGCGACAGAAAATAGAACAAAACTGGCTGAGAAATGAATGACGTACTCAACCAAATTATACAGCGAATAGGCACATTCGAGAGAGGGAAAGCTGGGCAAACGCAATTGTTTTTGTTTTGAAAACGATATTTTTTCGAGAAAGAAAAATTTCGCGATTGTTTTGGTATGACCGGTAAAAACGAGATTTCACAAACACTAACCCTCTTGAGACGTTTCGGCCAGTGCACCCTACGACCTGAACGCGTTACGGGGGGTGCTGGCGTCATCGGCAAAGTCGTAATGTCTGCTGAGGACGATGAGCTTGGGCGAGGCTGTTCCGAGACAGCTGCCGGCGTGGATAGAGGCTGCGGAGGAGCATTGACGGCTCCCTCTGTTCTTTCTAAGTAGGCCGGTTTCAGACGACCGATGCTAACCGTGTCCCGAATACCTTGACGCTCGAGCACGCAAAAGAGATCCTTCCGTTGAAGTGCTTTGAAAGGACCTTCATAAGGTCGCTCAAGCGAGCGTCGTAAACCATCTACGCGAACAAACACATGTGTGCAATCGTGGACGTCTTTAGGAACAAACACCTTGCGGCTTTGTTCTCGTGTGTTCGTGACACGGAGGCGGCGCATGTGCGAAGCGAGATGTTTGGCGTAAGATGCATCATATCGAAGGGCTTCGGTGGCGGATGAGAAGTAATCGTCAGGAAGACGCAGTGGTTGGCCGTACAGGAGGTCGGCGCTGGAAACGTGAATGTCAGTCTTAAGGGCGGCGCGGATGCCGAGTAGAACCATTGGCAGGGCCTCTGTCCAACGGCTTGCGTCGACCGCGGCGAGGGCTGCTTTTAGATATCGGTGGAAGCGTTCGACCATACCGTTTGCAGCCGGGTGGTATGCCGTGGTCCGTATGGTGAACTTCGCGGGGCGAATATCTCTCAAACCTACTGCGAAAGGCGAAAACCAGCGGTTTGGGGTCGGTGAAAATCACAAACTGGTCTCCCTCGAGGGCATGTCTGAAATGCCGAACGACCGAGTAAATTGCTAACAACTCACGACCGAACGTGCTATACCTAGTTTCAGCCGGAAGTAAACATCTGGGAAAGAAAGCGAGCGGTTTCCAGAGTCCATCGATGAACTGTTGAAGTACGGCGCTCACTGCGGTGTCTGACGTGTCAACAGCTACACTTATCTCCGCGGCTGGGTTGAAGTGGTGCAACATAACAGCGGTGGCTAATGCGTCCTTAATTCTATCGAAAGACTCGATGGCTGTTGGTGATAACTCAACGACTCCGTTGACATGGCCGCGGAGTAAATCGGTTAAAGGCTGTATAAGCTGAGCGCAATGTGGAATAAACTGCCTATAGTAGTTGACCATCCCTTTGAATCGACGAATAGTGGCGAGGGTGGTGGGTCGGGGAAAATCGCGGATTACTCTTACCTTATCGGTTAACGGTCGAATGCCGTGCTGGTCAACGTAATGCCCTAGAAACTCTATCGCTGATTGACCAAAAACACTTCTCCGCGTTACTCGTTATGCCGAGAGTTGCTAATCTGTCGAAGAGCTGTCGCAAATGAATCTGGTGTTCTTCTTCCGACGCGCTTGCAACTAATAGGTCATCGATGTAGGGGTAGACGAAATCCAGGCCCCGTGTGACGTCGTCGATGAAACGTTGAAACGTTTGTGCAGCGTTTCTCAAACCAAACAGCATACGTAGAAACTCGAATAAACCGAATGGTGTGATGACGGCTGTTTTTGCAACATCCTCATCCGCAACCGGAATCTGGTGGTATGTGCGCACCAGATCAGTTTTCGAGAAAACACGGGTACCATGGAGGCTAGCCGTGATGTCCTGTATGTGCGGCATCGGGTACTCGTCGGGTAATGTGGCGTTGTTTAGCGAACGATAATCTCCACACGGGCGTCAATCGCCTGACGCTTTAGGGACCATGTGGAGTGGAGAGGCCCAAGAGCTACTGGACGGGCGAATGATTTCGAGCTCGAGCATGTGCTTAAACTCGGCGCGAGTTACTTTAAGCTTGTCTGGTGTCAACCTGCGTGCTTTGGCGACACCGGCGTGCCTGTCGTGACTAGGTGGTGTCTTGTGGAACCCCTGACGGCAGGCAGAGATGAAGACTGTCGAAAAACATTCGGATACTTATCGATTAGAAAACTAAAGAAGTTTGGTTTTGAAGAGCTTTGATATACGGCCTGATTGATAACTTATCGGTCAAAATCCCTGTAACCGTAAGCTTCGTCGTTTGGCCGACCAGATGGTGTCGTCTGTAATCTACCAGAAGGTCGAAGTGCTGTAGAAAGTCGATACCGATAATCGCCATTTGGACGTCGGCGACCGTGAAGATCCAGCGGAAAGGCCTAGTTAGACCTTAATTAAGTGTGCGAAAGCGCTGGCCAAACACTTTTATAGTGCTTCCGTTGGTCGCGCGAAGAGTTGAAATAGATGACCTGTTTAAGTCGTGGGTCTCAGGTGGGATCACTCTGACCTCGGCACCTGTGTCGATAAGATGGCGAATCCATGACTCGTGATCTTTTAGGAAGAACAGGCGACCAGGCGGGCCAGTTACGTCTTTAACCATGTGGATTTGGCCGCCCTGTTTGCTGACTGGACCAAAGGTACAAGGCTGTCGGCATCGTCGGGCATTCTTGCCAAATTGCTGGTGATACCAGTAGTGATCCGGATTAACGTTCGGTGGCGCCTGGCGAGAATCACGTGAGCCTACGTGGCTACTGTGTCGTCGGATGGGGGTAGTCGAACGTGATCTCGAACGATGTGTCGTTAAGGCCTGAAGTTGTTTAGTTAGGGTGGCAACTTGAGCAGTTAGAGTTGCAATTGCGTTCTGACTATTCGAAGCGAGCTGGGAAACAGCGGTGCCGTATGTTTCCCCGATCCGGTCGGCGACATCAGCCAAGGTTGACAACGTTGCTGATGGGTTTGCGCTAAGAATGTTTTGCATATCCTTAGGCAAACGCTGTAGCCACATCTTCTTAAGTAGAGCCTTTTCTATGTGTGTCGTGCCAGCGAACCGCTGCATGTGACGAAGGAGCTGCGATGGTTCACGGTCACTGAGCTCGGTCGCACTCAGAAGCTGAGAAATACGTTGGCGATCGGACAAACCAACGCGCTTAATTACGGCTGCTTTAAGTTGCTCGTGATGCTTTGTGGAGTCCGGTAACTCCAGAACATCGTCCACCTCGTCAATGGCGTGAGATGGCAATACCGCAACTACGTGATGAAAACGCGTTTGCTCAGAACTAATCTGTCGTAGCGCAAATGTGGATTCTAACTTAGTAAACCACGTTTTAGGATTGGTCTCTCTGAAGACTACAAACGGTACGGCTAATGCACTGGCCGAAGCGTCTGACAAAACGTGCGGTTGAGCCTCCATTAAAGCGGGATGGATAATAAATCGAATTTTTAATAAAAAATGAATATGGAAAACGTATTAAAGAGATACCAACTCGCAGTAATACAAAAAATATACCTGCGGAAGACAAAAATATATCGAACGGGCTCAAAAGTTACTGCTCGCCGCACTGAGTCGCGTTTTCTCCAGGTACGCAATCATCAGACGCGAAAACCAAAAGGCCGTTGAGGAGAGAGACCAAATCTTTATTCGACGAAATGTACATGTGGCCTCTGATAGCGCTATTAAAAGGCACCGACACGCTAAAAGGCTAGAGGGGCTAGAGACCGGCCGTCGACGAGCGAGTAAACCGGAAGAATGCCACACGTGTCCTTCGGGTTCGCGCCACGGTCACATGACATGTAGACAAACAATCGGACAACATGCATCATGCGAACTTTCTTAATAGCCTAGGTACAATATGCAACTATGAGTTTTGGAACTATTTTACACACCATATCGCAGGCAGGCCAGTGAAATCTCCAGACCGCTACATGAGCTTTGATTGATGCCGAATAGTGGCTCCACGCTTTGCTCCTTTCCCCGAACAAAATACATTACTCATCCTTGTTCTTACATCATCTACTTTGACTGTTTCTATTACCCTCATTCATTCCGAGCCCGGTAAACATCTAAATGCTGAAATTAGACATTTCTTCTTCCGTATTTTTTTAGTAACTCATGAGTACCGCCGGTTCTCGATGCACGAACAAGCGTTTCGCTCTGACCCAACCAAAGGCCATTTGTTTGAGTGAGCTCAACCCGTATAATCGTCCACCATTGTTGATCGGTGCCTGGTTGTCGGTTTGTTGTGCAGGCACTTTCTCTCTTTGATTTCTGAGGATTTCCACATTCGAGGTGAGCGACTCAATTTTCTTGTACATTGGTTCAATTACTACCTTATTAAATCCAGTTATTACGAGCGCTTTCTTGTTAACCGTTTCGAGGATAGATTACCTCTGTCGTTGAATATTGAGAGGCCTTCACTGGATCAACAGATTGCGCATAACTCAATGTGAACTTGAATCTTTAGCGAACGATTCAATATGCTGGGACCCTGTAACCAGAGATACATCTCCTTTGTCAATGCCTGTGTCACTCCGCCAGACGCCACATCGACCGGATTTGACTCTGAAGGCACACGCCCCCGATGTGAGAGAGAGTTGAGGTCGTGGATGAGTCCCACACGACTGGCGACTAAAGTTGCCAAACGCGATAAGGTGTCCTGTAGGTAGTGCAACACTATTGTTAAATCTGCCCACAGTAAAGCGTTCCGTATTGGAGTGAACTCACGAATAAGAAAGTACATTGGGTTGGACGATAGAATGGCTGCCGTTATCTCCTTATTGTTGTGCAATACTCATCTATCTCGTCTCCACGACAAACTTATGGCAATGCGACCATACTTGGGTATTACGCTGCTATCAGTCATGTTCAATGCTTGCTCGTCCTGCACTGAAGGCTCTTTGTTCTCCGAACTGCATCCGTGGGTGTAATCCCTCTGATCGGATCATTTAACGATACAGGACGTACTCCAATGAGGTTTGCACAGTGTTCATTCCGGGCTTCGGTGCGACATGGACCACGGAAGCTCTAACCGAAAATGATCTTACTCGCATAGGACTCACTGATGCTGCCCAGTCTCTGCTCCAGCACCCAGTGTGCTCCAGATACATCACATCCTATCAAAATCCCCACACCGGTTCTAGTTAAACTCTTGAAGAAAACACTCTTCAGCTGCGTGAGTCAATCTACTTCTGATCGGTGGATAACGTCATCATGAGTCAGTGGCAGCTGCTTCACCGTATAAACTGAATCAGCTGTGATGGAATGCTCCCGATCCAACGATTGCAACTCAATCGATACCTTATTGCATGATGTTGCAGAAGTTCCGTGTAGAGTGTGGACCATCATCTGGCAGGGCTGTCCCTGCAAACCAATTGTCTTTGCTATAGATTCATCGAGCAGTGTAGTGTCAGACCCGTAATCCAGATAAGCATACGTTGTAACTGACGCTTTTGGGCCGACCAACCTGATCGGGATGAGTCCTAGACACACTCCGCTTGCATTAGACGTAGCACCACACAAGGATGACTTTGTCATCTCCTTCTTGCCCTGTTCTGGCTCATCCTCATGGACCAACGTATGATGGCGTCGACCACAACCCAGTACCGCACACCGTATCTGTACACTACAAGACCTGGCCATATGGTTCGCTTTTAGGCAAACGAAACAGCGTTTGGCGTTCTTCAGCATTGCTTCGTGTTGCTCCAAAGACTGACCGCTGAACCAACCGCAACCGGATATATCGTGATTGCCCTTGCAAAACGGACATTTCAAGTTCATCTTCTCATAAGGCACACCTACTTCGACGTTCCACCTCGAGTATCTGATTCCAGAATGTTCGGAGGATAGTGAGTTACTCGTCCTGCTGTGCGGGTGAGCAGCCAACTGACCGTACTGACCAGCACAGACTGCCACACTTTTCTCCACAAAACGTAACAAATCGTTAGAATTAGGTTCCCTTTCGCAATCAACTATAACCTCGGCAACTTCTGCCCATCTTTCATGCAGATGGTGAGGCAATCGCTCAACTGCCTTAATGAGGTTTGTTGTGCAGTTTAGCTATGCACCGTGATCTAGCTGCATTAATATCGCTGGCGAATTTGATGGCTTGCGTGGGCTAGCCAGCAACTAATCTAGGACCCATGGAAACCTCGTTACTTACCGCTTGCATAATATCATGTCATCGGCCAAACTGCTGGTGCAAACTCCTCATAGCCTCTGTAAAACCCACCTCTTTTGGCAAGAGTGCATTGTGCTTAATTGCCTCTTCCGCCCTATCATGACAATAATGCAATAAATATGAAAGCTTAGATACTTCGTCAGCTATATTGTCCACCACGGTGCCTCCAAAATTTCTGACAACGGTTAAGTAATCCATCGGGGACCCATCGAAACTATCCACCTCCATTTTCGGAGGACTGGCTCCGAGAACCAAGGGTCCGAGAGCCCGCTCTAACGACTCGACGGAGTCTTAACAAAAGAATTTTGTTTCAGAGGCCCTCAATTGACTAGCGCGGCATGATGTACTAAACTTATTACCGACTGTTGGGACGGACTCAGATTTCGCGGCCCCACCCTGTCTTTTAAAGAGATCGAGCACTCTAAGTCTCAGTTCCGGCACCTCTGCCTTCACGATCAGCTCTTCCTCTAAAAGATCATCAGAAACTTCATTAGAAGCCTTCACCAGAGCACGATCAAGCAAAACGGGCAAAACAGCACTGGATTTGGACACACTCTCCATCTGTTCCGGTGGGGCCACCAACGTTCCTATCGTTAACCCTGGGCCGGATCCCTGCTTAGTTCTAGGGGCCCCAAACAAACAACAATCATGTTCAGCATAACTCGGTTCAGGTGGGAACCTATCACGAAGAAAGTTTTCAGAATAACTTAAAACATTTGGCATGGAAGGATCGTTCGTGAAATTCAAAGAATTAGGATTAATAGAAAGGGGAACATCACCAGAGTTATGGGTATACAAATGATTCTCGTCCAACAGGGGGAATGGTTGATGAGACGTTGTAGCAGCCTCAATTGGTAAACAAGTGCTTGATCGTCCGGTATAAAAACGTGGGTGACGGGTGGCAGAATCAGCCTCGATAACGCCATGATTGTTAGGACCGATGGAACCTTCCACAATGTCCGACTTCGTCATTCTTGCAAAATGCCGAAATTCCATGACGGCATTGCGTTCGTCCTCGTTGGAGTGCAAAAGTCTCGGTCAGCTGTTGAGGGATTTGAGTACAATTGAATCGTTCGTTAAAGATTCAAGTTCACATTGAGTTATGCGCAATCTGTTGATCCAGTGAAGGCCTCTCAATATTCAACGACAGAGGTAATCTATCCTCGAAACGGTTAACAAGAAAGCGCTCGTAATAACTGGATTTAATAAGGTAGTAATTGAACCAATGTACAAGAAAATTGAGTCGCTCACCTCGAATGTGGAAATCCTCAGAAATCAAAGAGAGAAAGTGCCTGCACAACAAACCGACAACCAGGCACCGATCAACAATGGTGGACGATTATACGGGTTGAGCTCACTCAAACAAATGGCCTTTGGTTGGGTCAGAGCGAAACGCTTGTTCGTGCATCGAGAACCGGCGGTACTCATGAGTTACTAAAAAAATACGGAAGAAGAAATGTTTAATTTCAGCACTTAGATGTTTACAGGACTCGGACTAAATAGGGTTAAGGGAAACGGTCAAAGTAGGTTGTGTAAGAACAAGGAGGAATAAGGTACCTCATTTGGGGAAGTGAGTAGAGCGTAAGGCCAACTTTCAACATCAAGCAAACCTCAGCAATCTCATAACCTGATAAACTCGATACAGCTTTCTGTTGAACTCAGAAGAACATTGGCAAAAATGCCAATCTTGTGCTTGTGGAAGGAAGACCCCAAAATTAGGCGCACTCATGGGAATACCACGTAATCAGACCTTACTTTTATACTGGACCATCTGTTACCAAGGTACTCTAGTCAGACCAAGTTACTGCGGGCCATAGCTTGGTTATCACGTTACACTAACTCTGTGTCCGTGGTGATATCCGCTGGACAGAGCGCGTGAATCAGAGTAGAAACCCTTCGTACGTACGATGTCGATGCCTTTCGTCTCACACTAGTAAAGCTCGTGCAATAGCGCGAGTTCTTCAAGGAACTCAGGGTCCTGTGGTCGTACCCCATAAATTCTCGTAAGGTGGGTAGACTAGAAAGGTTGCTGCCGGCGTTGATAGATGGAGCACTGCATCTTGGTGGTAGAATCCGACCAAACAATGAAGACGGTGTGAAGCTGGTGATTATTCCTAGTCACGGTGCTGTCATAAGGTTTTTGATACGTCACTTTTACGAGTCCAAAGGGCATATGGGTGCCTTCCGTGTACTTGCCGGCATCGGAAGACGGTTTTGGATTTCAAAAGGTATGGCGGCCGATAAACGAGTGTTAAGTGAGTGCTGTCAATGTAAAAGGGCTCATGTTAAGCAGTGCACTCAAACGGTGACGTTAATTCCGTCGATGGGATCGTTGACGGACGGTTACTCATTCAGGTAGCGTGGGGTGTGTTATTTCGGCCCATTCAAGGTGCCTATAGGGAGGAGCGAGCTCAGACGGTATGGTTGCATTTTTACTTGTTTACAGACTCAGGCCATTCATATCGAATTGGCCCATTCCATCACTACGGACTCTTATCTCATGACCCTGTTGCGATCGTTGGGAAATCAGGGAGAGCCAGACGCCATTTACAGTGACAACAGTTCCAGCTTAGTTGGAGCACACTTGGAGCTAAAGCGAAGGCTACGACAACTGGACAAGTGCGTGTTGACAGATAGGCTATCGAACCGAGGACTTTGTTGATATTCCCATCCTTCGGGTGCAGGACCTCAAGGCGAGGCTTGGTAAGAATCATCCGAACGGTGAGACGAGTTCTGTCGTCTGAAACACAACAGCAGTTAATGAATGAAGAGTCACTTAGCACCTACATGGTGGAAGTTGAACGAATCGTCAGCAACAGGCCACTCCTGTCTGTTTATGATGATCCAGAGAGCTCCGAGGTACTTTGTCTTATTGATTTGTTGTTTTTGCGCTCGAACATAGGCGTAAGTACAGCTGAGGTTGCACTGTGCGGACGTTACACTAAGGGCTGAAGGCAAGCTTAGCAGTTGCCTAGTGTGTTTTGGAAACAATGTCGGCGTGAATACCTGCCCCAGCTGCAGGTTACATTTAAGTGGTTGAAAGCTTCGCGTGTTCTTCAAGTTGACGATGTGATTCTCCTTCACGAAAGAGTCTACAGAGGTGTTCGGCCCTGCGGTATTATCACCGTAGTTGACGACAGACATGTACGTCAGGTGTCGGTAAGAACTTCAGATGGCACTGTAAGACGGGACATCAGATCACAGTTTTATAGAAGCGTCTGCAGAATGACACCAAGTTACTACGGATAAAGCAGTAGGCGTAGACCCTCCCGTCGAACCAGTTGCTATGCGCTCTTCCTAAAATAAAATACATTACTCATCCTTGTTCTTACACAACCTACTTTGACCGTTTCCCTTAACCCTATTTAGTCCGAGTCCTGTAAACATTTCTTCTTCCGTATTTTTTTAGTAACTCATGAGTACCGCCGGTTCTCGATGCACGAACAAGCGTTTCGCTCTGACCCAACCAAAGGCCATTTGTTTGAGTGAGCTCAACCCGTATAATCGTCCACCATTGTTGATCGGTGCCTGGTTGTCGGTTTGTTGTGCAGGCACTTTCTCTCTTTGATTTCTGAGGATTTCCACATTCGAGGTGAGCGACTCAATTTTCTTGTACATTGGTTCAATTACTACCTTATTAAATCCAGTTATTACGAGCGCTTTCTTGTTAACCGTTTCGAGGATAGATTACCTCTGTCGTTGAATATTGAGAGGCCTTCACTGGATCAACAGATTGCGCATAACTCAATGTGAACTTGAATCGTTAGCAAGCGATTCGATAGTGGGCTCTAAGTGGGTGGTTGTTGCATAGTGGTATTCGATGTGGCTTCTTGGTGGGTATGTCAATGACTTTACGGGTAGTGTAACATGCAGGCCAGCCGACTCCACTCTGGATGCCTGTGACTTTGCGGACCAACCTTCGGGCAACGTGAACGCTCCAGGGGATAGCGCTCTTCCGAAGTAGAGGTTCGAACAACAGTTCCAAAAAGAGACAATACGAACAAACATAAGCCGAAGGCCCAGTAGGCCATGCACACGACTTACACAAACGTAAGCTAAAACGGCACCGACAACACACTCAAATTCAATTCGTGCGCGCTCGCTTGATTCAGTTGCGTGTTACAGGTAGAAATTATGATATGAAGGTCACAGCTCACGGTAGCTGTTCTCTAATTCAAACTATCATATTTTTAACCGGTAGCCTGAGAACTCCAATGTCGTGTTTTCGATGGTTTTTACAGCAATTACAAAACAATTCACTAAGTTTCCCTGCATCTGTAACTGGTTTTGTAAGGCTAAGACAACTACGCTCTCACGTACCAGCTGAGACCTATGCCCTCATAACCAAATTCAATTACACTGAGATCCATGAGGGTTTCACAGGCTACCCGCAACAAAAAGAAGTTGGGGCTGTGAGTCCGAGGCTTTTATAGAATCTGAAGGATGGCAACCATGATTGCAGCCATTTTTTATCTTTCAGGGCAAATTAAACGCAGTTTCGCTGCAATCACACAGCTCAGCCTTAACCTTGTAGTGTAATAATCCGTGCCAGATTGTCGCATAGCTGGGCTAATATACTGGGGATTATCTTCACGTTGTAACTTGCGTTAATTTAGCGTCTTTAACCACGTGCCCTAGACGACGGTCATAAAACCCAGTCAAGCTCGTCCAAGAGTGTGAGGCTAAAAGCGACAACAAATTCCTCAGGGACACCACTGTAAGAACACGCAAAGTGGATGAAGTCGATAGACTGCTTCCAGCTTTCAATGAAGAGATCTTTTATCTTGACCGTCGAGTCGGAAGAGATAGTGGAAACGGCGCGAACTTCGCGATTATATCCTGCCACGGGATCATCTCCAGACTGTTCAGTCAAGCTCACGAATCCAGATGGCACGTGAGTCTCGCGTTTGCGTGCCACCATTGTAGACCAATTATGGGTTTTGCAAAAGAAATTACAGAGTATAGAACTTCAAAAAGTCCAACTCTAAAAAATCTATCCCCACATACCAAAACTTATTCGTATGGCGTAGTTTCTGCCCTACCAGCTTGATTTCCTTCAGCGACGAACTAACAAGAAGATTGGATGTGAGCTTCAAATTTGAGGTCCGTTACTTGGATTTCAGGCCAACACTCGGCACAATGAAGCACCTAGGTGTCACTCCTCAGGCGTGGAACATTTCTTTTTTCTTCCGGATTTCCAGGACGGTCAAGATGCTTTCAAGGTAACCGGACCTTCAACGTAGAGATAACAGGGGAACGTCCACTAGGGTTTTGGCCGTTAGCGAGGTACTGCAGTCGTCAGACTTGAGACCACTCCCCTGTTTGGTATTCATCGGTGATTTCTTCAAGAATCTCAAATGTCCGTGCTACACTTTGGTAAAATATAGAGGTTGTGGGAAGTCCAGAAGGTGCACTCAAACAGGAGGAAATGGATATTAAAAATGGATGAGTGTTTGTTGGGCTGTCCATCTTCATTCAGTATTCACCATGATTGAGTTTTGTGTGTCATTTTTACTCTTTTTGTCAGATGTCTTTTCATGTATTGGAACGTTTTTTTAACGAGCACTTGCACGGACGGCTGCTTTGCGCACGCGATTTTTTTGTTGTACGAATGTTTCGTCTCACTCACACGTCGGCTTCGTATATCAGCAATACACACCTCATTTGTCTATTGCTTTATTTTCAACCGTCCTTGTTAGTTTGTTTAGCCCTACAAACTGTTTAGCCCGTTTTGGTCGTACATTGTAATGCGTATCCGAGTTTCTTCAATCAATAGTTTGTCGTGTTACGTTCCCAGTGAGCACATTGGATCAGTATGTTTTTTTACAATACATGTCATGCAATTCCATCAGATCGCCATGGATACTAAGAGTTGAATTGAAGCTTTTTCCTTCTGTATCTCGGGTTCGCGTTAGCGGTTCCGGATTGTGATGAGTGTGCTTTCCGCTTTTTGATGAATAGTGAGTAACAACCTGCGTATAATGAATGGTTCGGATAGGTCCCGTCAGATTATACTACGTATCCTCCGTGATATGTCAAGCCTTGTTGACTATACTTCATTGGTTTCGTGCTGGAGAGAACACTCTTAAAACAACAAAGCCTTGTGAGTATGTGATGAATGTCAGTGAACATATACTTTCACGTCAATTATTGAGGTTCAGGTTGTACACTTGTGATACGGCGCGTAATTCAAATAAAAGCATGTGATTGTCATTCATTCGTTATGTTCTTCTCAAATTGGATATAACGGCTACTGGTGTCGCGTTAGACTCTATCTATCCACGAAATATCACAGGGTAGATGTATTTTGAGCAGCTGTTCCACCAGATATGGTTGAGCGACTGGAAGCCATTAATTGTTGTTCGAAACATGCGGCAGGCTGTGCACAACACCCCAGTTACCAGAGTTCCTTCTGAAGCAACTATGGTCGCAACGGCTTCCTGTGTACACATAGAAATTATTGTGCACGTTTCCCCCACACTCGCTGGGCGAGCTAGCTGGTTCAGCAAATGCAATGTGGGAACGTTCTCAGAACACTGCACCTTCGCCATTAGCTGGATAATTAGTTGTTAACTACTGTCCTGGGGTCAGTACACTGAACGTGAGAAATGCCGCAGTAGCAGTTTCGCAAGATACATCCGGCGAACTTCGTAAACACCATCCATCAGAATCAGGTACCGCGATAGCTCACTTGCGAACCGAACTGATGCGTGCCTCACTGTGGCTCAGAAGGGGGGTCAATGACCTTTGTTGATATCACGAGGCGCACGGCCGAAATGGAGAACGATACTGAGCACCATATAACCGTTGACATTACAAAGGGTTAAACTGTCAGAAGGCGAGGTTTCCGAGACCATGTTTACAGGCTGGATACAAATCTTTTTTTTCAAATATTTATTCCTAAATCAAATTCCACTTAGACACAGGGGCGGTGGGTGGGGTCACCCCAAATTTGTTGACATCAAAGTTCAGCGCTACACTGCGATCTACCAATGGCACACATTAAAACGTTTCGCCGTAAAGTGTTGAGTTTAAACATTGGACTTTGTTGTGAATTATTTTTGCATTTCCTAGCTGCTGATATTCTTTTCCCTGTCAGTGATATCAGCTTGAACAGACAATTCAGTTTGCTTATTGACGCGCGTTGGTCCCGCCTGCTTCATAACTCGACGGAACTGAACGCTCGGGATAAACAGTCAGCCATGGTTGTGATCACCCCAATACAACCCAACTCCATTGTCTGTGAGGTCCAGAGAACCTCTTACCCGCCAAGCAGCTACCGACCGCAACAAATGATGTGGAACATCACATTTTTGCTAGCGGTCGTCGGCATGATCCACTAAGTAAGGCGCAATCAACAACTGCATCAACGTGGCTTTGCACGGTTGGGTTAACTGGACTATCTTCCAAATGCGAGGAAACGTTGTAAAAGACAATCAAGCGGTTATGAATTTGTACAATGTTGTTCGGCAAAGTTATTTTTCAAAAAGTGCCTTCTCACTCTGATTGTGAATTGACCAGATACACAAATTATCCAACAGGCAAAACGTTTAAAGGTGAGACGAGTCCGTATATGACCATATCTCAAGAGGAAAGCAGTGTGACAAAGAAATCGATTATAGATGATGTTGAGGGCTTGCTAAACGATGCTGGACGAGAAGATTTTAGTGGGTATGGGTGGTAAATATAAAGGAGAAGAAAACGGACATTTCATGTGCAATCGTGGTGCAGAATTCATCCTGAATGTTCATTACATACCACATAGGTTAAAACAAAATCGTGTTCAGAATCGGATTTGTACAAGTTGGTCATATTCCTACTAACTGAAATTACCTCACTGTATCAAACATAGAACGACAATAATGATAATACTCTTCCTAATATTAATACATGCCTTGCAGCAGTCACAAACTCTTCATTACAAACGATGTCAAACCACCGGAATAGATGTGACCGAGAGTTGCAGAAGCCAATGTGAATCGCAGACCAAGTTGAAGCTTGTCGTATGAAGTTCTTTTGCACTTTCTTGTCCAGTCAGTCTTAGCTGGCTCACGTGCGATGTTTCCTGTCATTAGATGATTTGTCAAAGCAAAGTAAAAGCCATTTTTTGACCAGAGTGGAAGTGGATGAATTTTACCTCGATTTTATCATCCAGCAGTTAGCCGGATCGTAAACGCAAAGAAACATCGCAATAAATGCAAGAAATCTCAGAATTCTACTAGGAAATTGAACGAGGGCCATCTATGATAAAGGCCACCAAAGCTACGATCCCATTAGATATGCGTCCGAACCAGTGACATTCTCTGACGCATCAAAGTCGGCTGCTGGTTTACTGTTTCAGTCACTTTGTTTGCCCATGCTTATTACCCACCCAAACAGTCGATGAATAACTACCTTCCGTCGCTTTCTTTTCTCTATAGCCGACCATCGACATGGATGGAAATCACACGCAGAGAGTGAAATCTGCCGCTAGAGGGCGATAAAATGAGGAATAATTGAACATCGGACGATATTTCCGTGGTATCGCTCAGGAATTTGAAAGTCATCGACTTCCATGACAGAGCATCAGGAGAGTCGAAACGATTTGTTTTAGTCGACCGTAAATGGGTTTGTCCCTCATTTGGCGCCGAGATAGAAATTATCAATGGTCGGTGTTGTGACCGTATAAATGTAGCATCTTATGAAGAATTCTTTCACGTGATTAATATTGGAACGATGTTATCTTATTCCATTTTAAGTTATGGATTATTTACGGGATTTCAAAGATGTCTATCAGGGTCGCGAGATTGCTAGCTTCAGCGAGCTCAAGAGTTGCAAGAAATCAGGCAGTGGGCGCTTGAAATATGTACATGTGAGTGTGATTGCTGTAGAGCTTACGTGGTAGATGGCATTGGGCTTTATAAAACACAAGTGACGTAAGATCGAAAGCCGTGGAGTACCACGTGTTTAGTGAGTTAAGTTTACGTAATTCCCATTGCATAGTTCCCGTGATATATGCTCCCAATCACGCTTAAACGTGGTTAGGAGAAATTCCGGGTTGGTTGTTAGCTCTTTTACGTTGGAGCACAACCACGACATAACTGCCTTGCTGTACGATGCACATCCAAGAATTCGTCGGCCCACAGAGAGTGAAGTGAACGACTCGAGACATCTCTTCGAGTACAACACGAAGTATGCTGCAGTATGCCGCAGATGTTTATGGCAAGTATTAAACTACCACGGATATTTGCAAAATCCGTCATCGGTTGAAACCGCAAGTGATAATTAAGTAGGTTAATGTGCACTGATGTAACAGAGAATCTGCAACAAATCCCGCATCCTATGGAGAAAAACGGCGTGCTGCGTTCACCAGAGAAGACAGCAATAGGTACACGTGCATGTTTCGCACGTAGAGAGCAAGTGCAGTTATTCAGACGGTTCCCTGATGTGGTCAACGTTGATACCACTCATGGGACCTCCATTACTCCACGTTTGCTGCTTTAACCTGAAGCTGTATCATTTCCTCGTCAGAGACGGCATGGGCCATGGACGGCCCGTGATGTACGCCTATGTACGAGGTGAGAAATACGCATCTCTGCGTCATCTGTTTCAAACATTCCGGGAGGTGATGGGGGAACACATACGCGTCAGAACTTATGTGATGGATAAAATGGCGGCCCAAATGCGAGCAACATGAGTGGTCTTTGGGTGCGATATTATGTTACGTTACTTTCATGTTCGGCATGCTGTGATGAAACATGTAAGTTGATGTAATAAACCTTATAATCACCATTCGGACGAATTCTTGCAGAAGCCGATATTTGTTTCATCGCATGGCTACTTGCAGTATTTCTGAATAGTAAGTGATCACCTTTTTCTATTTAGTTTGAAGGTTCAACCGGGATGTTGCAATAACACGGCGAACAGACCCCAGCTTTATGAACTAGCTTTCGTGCAATTCGTTATATGTAAAGCCAAAGTGGGCCATCTGTGCACGGTCGGATCTTGTTCACCTCGGAAACCGAACGAACAACCGCCTAGAGAATGCAAATGGGAGACTAGAAAAGTGCAATCATCCCAGAGATCGCTCAGTCACAGCCATTAATAACATTTGGTCCCACAGCGAGTGGCTAATGCGGAAGTTTGAGATGATGTGCACTTACGGTTGCGACTGTCGGAAGGTGGTCAGCGTAGTCGTGTACGTTAAGAGTATACTCCCTCGGCTGATAGCAATCACCAGTCAGTTGGTGTCGGAGCATCTCAAGGGGTGTGCTTCAATGCTGCACTTCAACCGGTTAGACGAGTTCAAGGTGATCGTACTTTATGTGACATTAGTTGGTAGCTTCGAGTAAGTCACCATGGGAAAAAGTATACAGTGAACATCAGTGATGCACGTGCGAGTGCGATTCTCATAAGTCTATGTGATTACCATGTATTCATATGATGTCCGCATTCAAAAAGCACTTATATCCATACAGTACGTTGTTAAAAAATATGACAGCATTTGCTCTAGGCCGCATCCAAATCGATCAACGATGGCTTGCTGAATGCAATGGGTCCTGACATTCTCCATTCCAGAATACTCAAGGAAGAATCTGTTGGTCTGGTTGAACCTCCTTATAAGTTGTTCAAGCAAACACTTCAGAATAGCATTATCCCCAGCGCATGGAAAGAGGTGATGATCACACCAACAACTGAAGAGGGTGAACGGCACCGTCCAAAGAGATATCGATCAATCAGCCTTACTAGCATTCCGTGCAACATAATGGAGCAACTACTAAAGCGCGCCATACTCAATCACTTCTTACCAAATAATCTTTTCTCTTCCAACCAGCATGGCTTCCATCCTAATCGGTCATGCATAACAAACATGCTCATTTTCATGAATAATCTGATGGACGCCAAAGACAATGGCCTAATCTGAGATGCTATCTTCTTTGATTTTGCCAAGGCTTTTGACCGTGTCCCACACGGCCCCCTGAAACACAAGCTGAAAGCCCATGGTATTCAAGGAGAGGTTCTTAGCCGGATTGATAATAGAACTTTTGGAGTTATGACCAGATCAAACCTTTCGCCTCCCTCTTTCATTTCTGCGGGAGTTCCCCAAGGGTCAGTGCTGGGTCCTCTGTTATTCCTCATTTACATCAACGACCTTCCAAACAATATTTCTATCAACGTCCCATTATATACGGCCGACCTAAAAATCTGGAATGCCACTGAACCCAGCGCTAGTCAGACGATTGGAGTCTCCCGCTAAATGACAATACATGTGCTCACATGTCACTCGGTGGAGATTCGGGCAATGCCAACGTTATTCATGGTGCGTTCAGCACAGTAGGTATCATGAGAATCGATCTGAAGAAAGAGCTGGATGTTTGGTTGTCGTCTAACTTAGTTTTGTGTATCACAATGAGTTAGCGGCGTAAAAGGATTTGCTGCTCTTATGATGATTGGGCGCACTTCCCCCCATAAACAAGAAAGCTTTTCAAAAACCTTGTGGGGTTTATAAAAGACCGCTCCTCGATTGTGCAAATTGGATCGTGTTTATTAGCCTGAAGAAGGACATATTAGCTGTTAAGCGTGTCCAGCATGCGGCTTTCAAGGTGATCGCGGGCCTGAGCACTATTACTTGCGAGTGTCGACTGGCATTTCCTGACCTGTACCCACTTGAATTTCGAAGGCTCCGTGGTGATTCAACACACTTTTTCTTTAGAGTAGGTCTTGTAAGACATTCCTCTACTGTGACGAATGATGACGGCGGGCTGGGACATAACTGGAAACTTTTCAAGCTTCGTCCTCGGACCTTTCTTAGGCAATAACCATTTTCTCACTGGGTTATTACCTATTGGGGCAGCCTTCCTCCTGAGGTCGTCAGCAGCGCTTCTGTGGATCGTTTTGAAGCTTTGCTTGATTTTCATTCATCTAAAATTGCATCTTGCGAGTAACCTTGCTTAGTTCTCGGCATTCACTGTAATCCCCAAGAGCGGTACTACACCCTGTTTTCAATGGTCGCCTTTCAGATCCACAGGCATACACTGATACTGAGCATGGGATACCGACTGGATCCGGGAACCTTCAGCCCCTTCCTCAAAACCCCCTATCAAGCCATGAATCTTGAAATCCATTCCAGAAAATGTGCATGAAATGCTCCGGTAAGGTCGATGAGTTTCGATTTATGTTGCTGCAGTCGCATTTATGATGTTTTGGCGAACGCTTCCGCCAGCCCACCGTATGGTTATAGCCGATCTGTCCAATGTGTTCTTGCTTGGCTGTCGTGACCAATAAAAAGTCTTTTGCTGCGAGCCCACTTCTAACGGTGTTATTGTCATATTACGTAAGACGCCATCACTATGTACGAAACCCTTCAGGAGTTGCATCATTTTCGTACTCACAGACAATCCGTTGGGAAACGTATTGTTGTGGATCCAAAAGGCGGATGACACAAGGGTTGCTTTATTGGAGAAACCAACACACTACTTAAGCGTCTGAGCACGACAAGAAACGGAAACACTCATTTGCACACCATACTCTTCTGAGGATACTCCAGTCGCTCTAGACACCATGTATCAGTTCCGTCGTGTAGCGAA
>QNGE01004406.1:0-62341 GCA_008508345.1 Paragonimus westermani
ACGTGACTATATGGCGTTGCGATATGTGTGGCCGCGAATGCGTTGGCTGTTTGGGATTATCAGGTCACCAACGTACTTATAGTGCGCCGTCGGCGAAGAGACGACCAGTACGTCAGATTCAGGTTTGGTAGGTCATATCACCATATCCGTTCTATTTCTGATAATGATTGTATCATTCAAGAGCATGGTCGTATGGCAACTAATCCGCTCCTCTCTTCAGAAACTCGGATGTCTGCGGTTTTATGCCCATCTTTTTCTTCAGCTTTGTTGGTGTGTTATATATGATGAACTGATTGTGTGTTCTTTTCGGACTCTAATTTGAATTCTATTTTTTCATCCTTGCCTCCTCTACAGTGCATTAGCCTGCATTCCTTTACCGAAATGCTTCTTGTATTACATTTTACATTACTTTCTTCTCAGTTTAGATCTTATCGCTGCATCTCTGTGTCTGTTTATTCTCTTAAAAATAAGGGTTCCTTTTTGTTTTAGCCAGTCAACTGGCTAACCAGCATTTGCCAGGTGGACACAAAGGCCTCATTCGCACACCTCCCGGTTTTATTCCTTTGGGTTTACACAGGATATGTGGGGTGTGTGTTAGTTGAACCGCGCGTGGTTCAACGTAAGCCGTTTGCTGTGATGGTTAAGCGTAGGCGCCCTTTGGCTTCGGGCTTTGTGACAGGCTAATCCAAATCGGATGCAGCCAACCGCATAACTATTTTGTAGATTTCAGGATCCTGATCGAATCTCATTTAAGATTTACCACCTGAGCTAAGTACGCGTCTATCGTCGTTCTGAACTCCACTATTAGAGTGGTTAAACCAACGTTCGTACATATTTTTGCTGTATCATTTGTTATACATTCACGACATTTGCAGTCCTACTACCTATTAATGATATATTCTCTGTGCTCAGCAGTGGCGTTGCTGGATTCCAACGAGAACCGTTTAAGAAATCCTGCGGGGGCAATCATTAAGTGAATTCCAGTGAAACGGGTGGATAGCAGAGTCAAAATATGAAATTTCCGAGCTCCTGGCCTGGCTTTGTAGCTCAGCTAGTAAAGCACTTACCGCGTTGAGGCATGCTTTGTCTGTCATTGGTTCGAACCCAGCCGAAGTCCCGACTTTTCACAATTGGATCTCATTTAACATTCACATTTCCAATAAACTTAAGAGCACTGTGGGTGAGAATCAATTATATGGACGATCCAGGCATTCCATGATTCGTTAGATTTTACAACAGATAACTTTTGGGCGCATTGTTAAAAGTACCAAATAATCCTACCTCTGGGTACCTCACTACATGCATCAGTTTGATAATTAATTTCAGTATACAAAATGAATACACTTCAGAGTCATAGGACATCGAGTCGAGTGTACCGAAACATAGCGTTTGTTAGCGCTAATTTGACAATTGAAAACAACAAGGGAAGCGCACTGAAACAGGATCAGAGATGACCAAAATGGATTTATCAGCACAGAGAGCCTGAAATGGAGAGAACCTCCGGAGTACTGTTGTTGACAGGATGTTTGAATTGATGAGATCAGATGGCTACTCCAGACATAGCTAGATAAGAAACCCAGTTCGTTTTGACTTACGAAAAACTGGCCAAGTTTGACAAAGAAAAGACATTGTATCTTTGGATTAACAAGATTCTTTCAGCTAACCAGTAGAATGAAGCGGCAAACATTTGCGGGTGGGAAATATCTATAGCTCTCTGTATTGAATAGAAGATCACAGTTATCTTTGGTAGAAGGAATAACGGAAACAAATCGATAACTGTACTGAATGTACGAAGCGGAAAGAAGTATAAAAATGTATGAATCAAACTTGAAAGCAAGAGAAACAAATGGATTTCGAACGGAAATATATTTGTAAAACTATAGTTGAATGGAAGTAACGCGAAACAGTGAGGAAACAGTTATAGTTTATAATACCCGTCCAAAGCTCAGTAACAATCTAAGTGACGCAAATCTTCCGGGACACAGTAAGGCTCCTGATTATGCAACCCACGTGACTTGCTTCACACAAATACATGAGTGGGTGAGTGGGAGAGCATTGCACTCTTTTTCACACAAAGAACCCGGTTTAACCTGAATCAGGTTTGGAGTTGTGCCAGAAACATGTCCGAATCCACGTTTGCTTATATTTTTACAAGGTTCATGCCCTCTTTATGCCTCATATCCCTGCGAGATTAACGGAATACTGTGCTCACAGCTTAGACTCCATAAACAAGTAAGAGGGAAGACGTCTTCGTAAGAGCTTAAGTTGCGGCTCAGCCGAAGATGAAGTTGGGTGTACAGCAACTGTATCCAGGTGTGAATGCACCCAACCCCCGTATGCTAACAAATTAGAATGACTTTTCCGAAATCTAATGAAGCCGTGGTTTTAGCAGGCTTCGAACCAGAAGAATACAGCGTTGTTTGGAAAATGACAATATATTTCTAGTGTTATCAGGAAACAAGTATTGAACTCTAGTCTAGTCTGGGGCTTACAACATCAACGTAAAAACTATGGCCTCGAGGTAGGCTCCAGCCCATTCAGGCGGCCTATTCAAAAACGGTGTAAAACCTTCGGCAGCGTAAGAAGAACACTGAAAGAAGATGCAAACAGAACTGTCTTGAAGAATAGAGTAATTGGTGAGTCTCAACAGAGTGCAAGCGTTATCTAAATGTGATCTTTCGAATAAATGGAGAAAGTGCCATTAGGTTCACGTCAAACCTCCTACAGTAGGTATACAAAGAAACGCGCAGTCAGGTCAGACAAGCAATTAGTAGGTAAACGATACACTGAGTAGGTCGATACATTCCGAACCAACATGGACGGGTCATTACATCAACAGTGTAGTGTTCACTAGGCTAGAACCAAATCTGGTCAAGTGCTTAGACACTACGCCCAGAAAGAGCTGTTCAGGCAATACAACGAGGTGGGAAATAAATACGGTTTAGAAAGTAGTTATCCGAAGCAATTATTCACTTTGAAATTGGTGGTCAGAATTCTGTCCGTGATAATGTCCACTGTAGAACAGAAAGCAGTACTACAGAAGCATTTTTTCAAAAGGTGTATTTTAGCAGACTAAGTTAACCCTTGAATTCCCTGGTCGCTTGTGCATACGTTTCCTGCAAAACCTTAAGAAGCCTGTTCACTATGATGCTCATGTTACGACTGAGCCTGGGAGTCAAGCTATCAGTGCACGACGCACAGATGCTCGTGAATTCACTTTTACGCTGCCGTTGGACTAATCCATATGTTGATCGTGCGGTTAGAGGCTTGTCAGTAAGTACCAAAGAGTATCATGGAGCATGAGACAAAACCTGTTGCAGTAATAACGAAACGCTGTTCTCACACAATTTGCCAACCCCAGCCATCTCATAGACTTTGTCAAAGCATATCGAGTCCTCTACATGGTTGTCACCACTCGATTTGAAACGGTCAGCTGGCGCATTTTGGCAAACAGACCTAACATGTGTGTACGCAAAAACGTTGGTCTTTGCAACTACTTTGACGACAAACCAACCATAGCCGCCCTAGTAACACAAACCTTCTACTCAGACTGTATGATGTAACTTCTGTTCAAAGTCCAATGCATGCCTAACCAGTTGTGTGGAATCTAACAGTCGCTTTCAGTTTGAATCATTAACGGAAGTTTCCTAGGTTTTGGGGTTTGCCTCGACAGGTTTTAGTAAAACATCTGTACTTTTATTAGCTAGGGAAAAGATTGACCAAGAGGACTGTTTGTTAAACGATTGCTTCTGTCTTGAGGAGAAAAACTCTTGTTGATAAAGGTGCTGCTAAAACAGCGCATCCTGAAGTTTTGAAGGATCTGTCGACCAAGGACTTTGTTATGCTGAACTCAGATAAATCTTTGTTCATGATGGCCATAAGCAAACAGCGGTATACCCGGAAGATATTATCCGCAGTGGATGATCACTGAAAACTCCGAATAAGTGACAAGCTGGAGAAGATAACTAACTTAGAGTGCTAAATAATTCCACATTTTCAGTTACTATTTATGCATCAAACAATCCTGAAATCTTTAAAACCCGGCCGCTTATTCACGGCGCAACTGCATAATTTAATTAGATCGCAAAGATGTAGCATCACTCAGACTGATTTTATCCATGAACAGCGCTTAGCAACATAAACTAGCTCGGTGACTGGCCCTTGACATGACGGTAGGTCGATACATAGGCTGTTGAATACACGCTCGGTTTGTTTGAAGTGCCTGATAACGCAGGCCTGACGGACAACTGCATGTGGTTAATGGATGTCCATTCACAATTTACGAAGGTTCTATTCCTTAAGATGGCAGAAGTTGGATGCAATTTAAAATTGTCTGTCGTGAAGATTAAATTTAAACCAACGTACTAGTCACTTTGTCGTTGGTCGCACGCAGAATTAGATCGAGTTAGCGTACGTAAACTGGCGAAACTAGGCGAATACAACACACCGGAAAATGATAAATACATTCAAATGTCTGGCGACGTGGGAAGAAAAGATAGCCGCACAATTGCTCCGCTCACCTGGGCTGGATGAAACAAGCTATTTGGAAAGGACTGATTTCGTTGCGTTATCGTTTCGAATAATAGTTTAAACCAATTAAAAAGGCGTTCAGACATTCACTAACGTGTGCACTGATTTGTCCTCTCACTCTAGTGGGTGTTGCAACCGTGAGCACACTGATGAGTAGTCGGGGATTAGGTTTATCTTCAAGTTGACCATCACTCACATTTGATCGCAGCAGCGAAGGCTGCGATCAAATATGAGTGATGGTCAACTTGAAGGGATAAAGTATTATTAACTGGACTTGCGCTGATGAATTCTATCCGTCTGAATAACCAGTCTTATCTTTCTTTTCCTCCCAAAGTTCGATCATCGGCGAGTTTTCCTCGACATGAAATCTGTAACAACTAAATTCTTGGTCACTCTTCTGCAGGCTGACTTCCTTCCTAAAAGTGTACTACCTTAAATGAGCAGGCGCTTTAAGCAACGTACTGTTTGTATTGGCATTTCAGTTATCACGCTCAATCCTCTATTATGGACGCTGCACTAGTAAGAAGATTTGAACTAAATTTGACCTAAATTGGCCTTATAACACTGGTACTGCTGCACGTTGATACACTGAATAAAGCATTTCCACATTGAACGTTATCCTTGTGTTCTGGCTTCTTGGGACAGCTTGCCATACAATCCCTCCTTTTGGTTGCTGGGAATCACCCACTTTGTTAATTTTGTCTGGTCATGAATTTAGCGTTTTTACGGGAGGCCACACAAACTTTGCTACTGTCCATGAAGGGTGTTGTAACATTCAGAACTACAAACAACATTTGATAACACACCATTATTGGAAATAGAACCACTGAGAATGTGGTGCGCTCGTGATAAACATGTGGGCAATATCCGATAACTTTTAGTTCGATAACTGTTTGAAGCGGATTCCGGTTACTGTTGCACTATCATACTGTTTGGTCGAATGTACCATTGCGGATTTTACAAAAGTCTCTCAGGTTACAATTCGAACTTTCAGCATTCTCTTTCAGTTTTTATATTTATTCTAACTTAGCTGGTGTTTTTCTAACAAAATTCACTTTTCATAAAGCACACAGGGGGTTTGCATATTGAAAATAAATTTACCGATAAGCACCTGAAGAGATGATTGGTTTAAATTCGATCAGAAACGTTTTGACCTCCAGGAGTATTCGATGCAAAGGTGTGCCAGATTTACTGTAGTGGATGCGCGAAGAATAAGCAATTCTAAGGCTTTTTTTGGAAGAAACTCGCTAAAATGTCCTTCCGAATGCAAAGGTCGCGTAGTGTTCAGTTTCTACGTCATATTATTACTGGATTGTAGTACCCATTACAAGATATGTGGCAGTTGACAAACGATAATGTGTGATGTCATGACTAGTAAGCCCTCAGAACCTATCGCATTACCAGCGTTTGCGTGTTGGCGTTAGGGACAAACGCTTCAGCGGCGTTTAGTGAAATAATTCCTCTGCTTTTTCAGATGGCGATGATAAACACGACCGAGATTGGTGACGCGTTGGGTCACCATCTAACATTCGGAACTGTGGATCAGCAGCGGATTCTTTTGCACAATTGAGAAGGCGGTTAGAATGGTTTTTCTGGTGCTTCGGCGAGGTACAACCTGCATCACCGAACACGCTCCTTATCAGCACATAATTAGTTCGTGGTTTTAGTATCACTTGCAAAATTCGCGACAGACAATGAATAGTAACAATAACAGGCAAAATGTGGTTGTTTTTTGTTAAAGCATTAGGTGGTAACATTACAATCAGCTTGAGCAATATTTGGGGTTCAATGCCCATACGCTTCAAATAACCTCAATCGCCCACCTGTTTAGTGGCGATAAATTTGAGCGAATCTTCGGCGGTAATTTGAATGCCGCCATATCGACTGCATGGATGGTTGCTGCAGATTTTGCTTGAATGTTCATTTATGACCCTTCAATTAGGTCTCAGAGCTTAGAGCGACCAGAGTTCACAAAAAGCCACCGGGGGAGTTTAAGCACTAAATGCAGACCATAAATTTGGTAATGTCAACAGTTTACTTGATGGAAGTGTTATCATCATTGATCTGCAAGAATAATAGTCTGTACCCATTGGTTGTTCTTCTAAGTCAGACCTACATAACTTTATTCCAGGCCGGTAGTGCATCACATGTTCCTGCATTATAAGATTTCAAGGCCGATTGTAAAATAATTTTTGAACGATACACGTCCTGAGACTCTAACATCCCGCTTGTGATTACCATTTATTTTCAACGGCAAAATAGGGATTGCGTGGACAGTGATTATCGATATTCGATGTTGTCTTATAGCCTACATAAACTCATCCGTACAAGCTCAATAAACGTCACTTCAAGGTCTACCGTGAAATCTAATTCCGTCTTATTAAAACTGCATTCAGAATAGTAGAAATCGCATACAAATTGAATATATGCTAGGGATTTATTGAAGAAAATTATCGGACTGTTATGGTATTCCTGGCGCAGAAATTAGACTCCCCTACTTAGACAAATGTGATCAGTCCATCTTTGTAGAAATTCTATACACATAACTATTGAATCGAAAACCTATATCGCCTCTGTATGAAAATGAATTTTCGGAATTCTGGTAGAATTCTATGGTATTCAGCAAGTCACTTGTTACATTCTTTTCATCAAGTGTGGTTGGTAGATGAAACTGGTTAGAGACAAAATGTAGCTAAAAATTATGACAGTAGAATGTTCTCTCATTTGGTAGATATTGGGAGACTTCAAATCTTGACCTTTTCATGTGGTCTTTATAACTGGGACCCTTCTTTCAACACTCACACAGATGAACTGTGATATTAGTTGATTTCGCTTCAGTGAACACCCAGATTTTGGTTTAATTGGTTACCACTGTAAGTTGTTTAGTTGAACTATCAATGCTGAAAAGTAACATTTTGAATGTCTGATTTAGAAGGGAAAATTTGTAATTCGGTTTTTCATCCAATCTACTTGCTTGACAATGAAAAAAAGCAATCCAGTTGAAGAAATTATTTTATTATTGGCGAATTCCCATGGGTTAATGAACTGTTTGGTCTCCTAACAAACAGTAACGGTTGGTCATTCATGGTCACAGAAACCTGAAAGTTAAAGTAAATGGCAAAATGATGCTCATTCTCATGTGTGTGTGGTAACTCATTAATAGTTGGATACTATAGATACATTACAAGGTGAACACTTCATGGCGTACGTACTAAGTCTTAGATTAATGTGACTACCAGAGGTCCTCACGTATCACATTTGTTTATGTCAATAAAATGCCGACTGGATATGAGCGGGTATGCTCGAGAAACACAAACAGTTGTTTAGCTTTTACACAGTGAAAACAACTCAAATCGGCGTCCTGTGATTTTACTGACATTGTAATCCAGAGTAGAGTTTAACGTTTTAGGGTAGAATGTGTCGACTTGTTAGGTTTCACACACTTTAGGCGGGTTCACTGTTACTCATTTAAGTAAGTGATGTTGTTGAAGTACTGTAAACTTGTAAGCCGTAGGGGGATGTGAGGGATTGTTTAACATAGTGGCATAGGCCTAGATTAACAAGCTTTAAGGAATATTTTGATAGCTGATGAACCACAACATATCTGACAACAGGGCGCAAGGCGAACAGATGAAAATAACTGAGCAGTGCGCTTGAGGTGTAGGGTGAGAATAAACGAAGTCGTTGACGAGGATTTTACTCGTTACGAACTCGATTGTCGATAGTGCGAGAGGCTTCGAGTGGTATACTTTGTGTAAGTACGGTCTGAATGCAGGTGGAAATCAGTTGTCTGAGGGTTACTGATCACAGAAGATCTTCACGAGTACGTTCGTTCGGGTTAGCCGGAACTCCAGTTGAAATCATCAGCCGCTTTTACAACACGAAACTTCTGGATTATTTTTTTTTAAAAGGATGGGAAAATAGAAACCGCTTATTTTCAGCAATGGGGAAGCCCATTCTGATTCGTCTGACTCTTTAGTACGTTATTAGAATGTTTTTTAAGAGAGAATTAGCATTGCATATTCGGCTCCTTTCTAACCCTTATCTGTTGGTAGTCGTGGGTTCGTCCACTTATGGCGACGGTTGAGAGTTGACTTATTTTCTTTGAAGAAAAGCAGTTGGCGCCACATTCTCTACACACAAGGTTGCTTTGTTTGCTAACAATGTTTGACGCAGTATAAGATGGTTGTTCTACCTTCCAGCAAGGTATTTGTTCAACATCTAAATTTGCAATTTAGTATATATTACATAATACTGGTGGAATGATTCCATCTATTGATCGTCCAGTTTTAATTCTAACTGAAGCCATTCGTGGTTGAATGGTTAGAAAGAGGTATTAGAACGCAATTGCTTGTTAATTTGCATTAAAGCTATGTAACAAGTTTGAACACAAATTCGTAAATTGCATCTGATAGCAGGTAGGCTCAGATCATGTAAACAAGGCAAATGGCAATCGATGGTACGTTCGATTTAATGATCACCACAACTCAGTTTCACTTGAAGTGTCCATATAATTAAGAAGCTCATTTTACCTGAAAAGTTTCACTTTTCACCCGTCGGTTAATAATGTAAACTTGAATCTACGTATTTCACAAATGTTATCCTATGTTACATGTAGTTTGATAACGTTTTAATGATTACGAAACTCAATGTAGGTGGCCATATTGAATGAACGAGTATTTCTGTCTCAGCAGGAAAATATTGGGGGGAAAATGTAATAGCTTATTGGTATGTGATAAGGAACATCCATAAAATTGAGACTGACATAAATTGGAGAAAAACAAAACTGAAACTCTGCTTGTGTTCCCTTGAACACATTGTGAAATATCAGTAATGTCATTGTTTGCGGGGAAAAAATTAGGCCAGAAAATGGGGCAGAACAACTGAACAAGATTTCAAAGATTTTCTTCAATAATAACCGCGGTGAAGAGCTCAGTATTAGAAAAATGCTGAATCGTCATTTGTGAGTTTCAATGAAACCTGATGATGGAAAATGTTCGCGAAAATTTGTTATTCAAAAGGGACGTGGTTTCTGAACTGATCACAGATTTCTAACTGATTCGATCGATGTTACCGCATGTTCTGCTTTGGTAATCAACTCAAATCGGATGTCGTTACTGAAGAATCATACGTCTGATAGTATTATTCCGTTCCCTTTTCCTTTGTATCTAAGTTTAGGATGTCAGGCTCATACAGATCGCAATAGTGGGCGGTGACCAGAAAGAATTCGTGAGCGCTGCTTTGTATGACGTTGATATTGTATGGGGAAGAACATAACTGTTCATACTGGACTATCTAGGTGGTTGTGAACAACACCAAATTGTACAGGACGTTTCAAATATTGCATAAGATTGGGACGAACCTCTTAAGTCTGACTGAGATGGTCATCACCTGACTTCGCCACCAGTGTGTATGTTCAGTGACAATTCGCTCACGTCTTCCCAAGCTCCGGCACCCACAACTCGCCACTGATCAATCCGTCCACTTACGCAATTGCATAATACTTGATTACCTGGAACTACCCTCGTTTGTAATTATAACCACGGGGAACTTATTTGGGTTTTTATCCACTTGCCTTGGTGCGTATGATTAGTAAATCATTAGTCACCGCTTACTTTTTTATGTCATCAAATCTTAAAAGTTTATCGAAAATAGTTCTGTTCGTTGAAGATAGATTTTTACGGTGGTTTGATGGCTGGAGACTTTGGGTTATTCTGGGTAGATTGCATATCAGAAAAGGTATTCCTGTGTATGTTTTAGTCACACGGTGGCATCGTCTGCGTTATTCATCTGGTTTGGTCATTGTCGCTTTCGGCGTCTGCAGACAGGAATGAGGTGAATTATCGGTACTTCCACCCAAAGGTAAGAAAGATTTGTGCAAATCGTCTTTTTCCTGCTTTGTTCAATTTAACAAGCCATCCTATGGTACTTTATGTTGTGCATCTAACACCACTGATCCAGGAAGAGGATGGTTAACGATTGGTCGCATTCCGAATAAACCCTCTAACAAGATGAAATCGTTAATTGATAAGATCCAAAAAGAATTACTTTGTACCCCACGGTCGTAATTTTTATTTCAACTGGTGCGCTTTCTTCTATTGTCATTTAGTGCCTGTAACCGAACATAGCATCCGCTTATCAAATAACTCAAGAAGCTTAACGTCCCATATCTGTAGCGCCATGTTCTGAACCCATCACTTTAACTGTGGAAAATAGACTCAAGCGAGACGATCTATGTTATGACAAGTATTTCAAGTTGGTACACATTTTTATCATCAGTTATACAGGCTAAGATCCCAGTAACAACATATTCGACCTTCGAGAGGCCGCCTAGTTATTAAGGCTCTCCTTCAAGGAACTCAAGTGAACCCTGTGTCTCAGATCGTGAGTCATATGAGTCCACATTCGAATGAGGAAAAACACTTTGTCGGTTTGAACACAACTCAGACTTTTCCCATTAAACTTGCTCACTGATATCCAATTCGAGCGCTCAGCATTTGAAACGAAACAAATCACCCGTTACAGTTGTTTATGAGCCTAGAAAATACGCGGGATGCATATTCTGTTGTGTCCGTATAGTGTCAGTTGTGACCGGATTGTTTCACCGACTGGTTTCTCCACTGAAACCAGAATTGTGGTGCAGCTGTGTTTCTGCTGATATCCAGTAAGTTCAACATAAGCTCTCACTTTTTCAACCTCAGTATTGGCGGCAATTTCCTGAATTTTGTTTGTGCTAAATTTAGTGACGATGTTAGAATGAACGTGGATTTTCTAAAAACCCAAAATGGACCGTTTAAAACATTGTCCAACGTACGATCACATAATAAATAGACTTATAGCTGAGCAATGGTTGTCTGCCAAGCCAGACCAGAATATAAGCCATTTTTCAGATAAACATCAATCTCCCAGTGAATGTGGACTGTTCATCTTCAAAGTTGGCAGTAACTGAACGAATGTTCTTATTACCAATGGTGATGTGCTCAGTTGTGGACCGATTAGCAGAACTCTACTGTTTCATGAGGAATAAATGTGTGCCGTATGGTAAATATATTATCATATCAAAATACATAGCTGCATTAATAATAAGCACCGAAGGTTGCCTTTTGGCAGTCGGACAATACTGGGAGTAGATTATTTGTAAGACAAAAGCAGAGGTTTCTCTACCCTTAAGGACGTGAAATTTGTTCGTTAATTTTGCATATTGATGTTTCGTGACAGAGCACGTATTCTCATAACTGTGAGCAGAGGCCTTCTACATTCACGTAGAGTAATTTTTACTCATTTCAACAAAACATACCGGTCCTATTTGTGGCATTGTTTTTTAATTAGAATGTTACGCAGAATGTTACTTTCTATTCTGAACCAATAATTCATTCGATATGTGTACGGGGTTTGCTGTTCAAAGAACTAACTGAAGAAAGTAGGTGGATATTTATTTACCCTATTTGGCATGCATACTTTTGTGTTGGAATCAATATTTATTTGTGTCTTTGAAAAGTTTTGTATTTATTTCATACAAACCATTGTGAATCAGTATATGACATTAACCTTGAAATTAAATCAACTAAGTAGAACGTTTGTTACTTCTTCGGACGTGTTTGCAAAATGCGGTCAACTATCGCATTCACCGGTAGAAAATATTGCCCGGTGTTACACATCTTCTCCCGGCTCTGCTCGTTAACTTCCACCTACAACAATTTTGATTTGGTGTTTTGAACCCAAAAACCCTAAACCACCGATTGACTATCCACTCTGCTCCCTAACTGTTCGATATAAAAAACCCGTTTCATGTTATTGCAAATTTGATACTGACGGGTCAATACGAAATGCTTGGTTCTATCAGTTTTCGTGTTCTAACAGTTTTGTTCAAACTTCTGAAGGGAATGAACAGTTTCACATATTTAGTTGAGTTTGCAAGCAAAACTTACAATTGATTTCTAAGGGGTTACAATCCAACTTATATAAGATTATCGAAGCTGAGAAGTTTTGGGAGTAGTGAAATTGAGCGGGGGTGCGTACGGTTGCAAATACTAGTGGATCACTGCAAATTTGTTGTCAAGTAGATAGACCAAATCGTTGAAAAATTACCTGTTGACAAAGTTGTTCCACAAGTTGAAGAACGTGGGGTTATGTGTCCATTGCTTGTCACACCATACAAGTGCAATGTGTGAAAGTGACAAGATTTCAAGTGGTCCAGTGTGTACTCAGTTAAGCCACTGTTTGGGATAAGGTGTTTTTTCCCATTCAGGTCGAGTACGTAATGGTCCACCTCTTGCGTTACCAGTCCGGCTGATAAATTCCAATGCAGTTTCAATCCGTTTATTAGTGGCTCTGTACGAAGATTGTATGGAACTGGGGATGGTTCACCTGAAGAGTAAAGGTGAAATGTGAACTTTCATTGTTGTTAATTGAAAGTTTCAGAATTTAAGTCAACCACTTACGGAGACAGTTGGATTGATGTCACAAGACCGAAATAGAAAGCGAGTGGTCAGCAGTGAAGCAGATGAGCGCACCGGCTATGTGCACTGTTTAATCTAATTGTGATCTCTTGGATATGTGTCCATCCAGTACCCGACAACTTGCCTTCGCACCGGTGAAACCATCCTCTTTACCTAGTCCATTATGAGTGACGATTATTGCTAGAATTTTAGTTTCCAGGTAGAAATATGGTGAGTTTCTTCTCATTTCAACAAGCGCCACATACTGACTTGATACCTCCCGTTATTCCCTAATGCCTCAGCAATCTATATATAGCTGTTCACACAGTATTCAAAGACTCGCCATCTTTTGACGCTCTATTAAATGCTTGGAACACTGAGTATTTCTGGGCCAACGATTCACAGTTAATGAAACTCTAGGCTGAACGAGGTCAGATCAAACGTATAATGGATGGAAATGTGGTAAGCAAGTCAGTGGTAGGAATTAATTAAGTACCACACAACCAATAACAAATTATTTTATTTACTATAAGCCACTGGATACCCAGTAGATACGTGTAAGTAAAAGTCCTGCGAGTGTAGATCAAGGGTAATCTGTGTACGTTACCCGTACCTGCGTAACAGCCAAAATTGAGGTATTTGGTCTTTTGGTTAAACGCAGTTCTTCCGAACTACGAAACTGAGTAATAAACACGAAGAAAAACTGTCGACAACTAATCCGTGTAAACTTTATCATGTTTCAATCAAATTCTCATGCCTGGTCCATTGTGTCATCACAAATTGTGTCGCCACACATTACACCAAATCACCTGGTCAACATCACATATAACGATGAGTCCATAAAAAATGAACCACATAAGCCTGGCTGATTTACCTCCGCATCTAAAGCCTGCCATCACGATAATGTAATGTGAATTTTCCGTTACGTTGTCCGGAAGAAATGAACCCGCACAACGTCGCTCTATGGATAGCGTCTCCTCGTCCGGGCAGCTTTTGTCTCGTCTTGTCTCTCCAGTTAAAATCTAAGCTTAAAGTAAACCACTATTTCGTTTGAGTACTATCGCAGTGTATTTGATGGCACTCCACGGTAAATGGCTTTAAACAATTCTCGATGGGTGGCAGTCAGTTATCTTCAGACTGTATCAGGCTTTTTTAGGGAACTGAATTAAGCATGCCTAACGAAGTGTGAGGGCGTGGAATGCGTAATGTCTTGTGTATACTGAACCGGTTATGGCGATCAGAATGAACGTTGAGGACAGTTTTGGTAGTGGATTAGTTACATATGAGTTCCGGACAGCGGGGCTCGTTTTCTGCAAAACAGTTGGGCAATAAATACTACTTCTTTAGACGTTCTTATGTTGTTCGACACAGCTAACTCATATGGGATCGTTGAAGTATTATGAATATACTAGTATTCAATTTTCCATGCAACATACGTCTATTAGTTTTGCTAAATACTCAGCATATTTGAGCACATGATGTGACGTTCACTTCACAAGGTACGCAATGCATATTTTCACCGCGGAACTTCTGTACGAACCAGTAGTAACTACTATGGTGGATATCAATGCCTTTGCCAGATTTGTATTCCAACGTGGGTTTACACGAAGCAACAGAATTGATCAAGGTTCATTTCCTGATATTGCCATTTATTGATACCGCTTTTAACTAAAATAAGTGCGTAACTTGGGTCTAGTTGTAAAGTCTATCCAATTGTGACAGCTGGTATCAACCATGCGTGGTGCTAATTTTTTTAGTGAGCATAGACTGAGCTGCTTACTAGTGATGGATTTTTAGAATCCTGCGTACACTTCACAAGCAGCTATTGCTAGGGTGAAATTCTGTGAGCAATGTTCTTTCAGCAGATGTTGAGTTTCGACGCATTCTGTTTACCGACGATGGCAACCACAGTGGTCTACCTTCTAATAAAGTTTAGAAAACAACTTGGGCATTCGACTTATTTCAATTATGTATGAGCTTTGTGCCATAATTGTAATCAAAGGAGCTTTACTAAATGTGTCTCGTGCAAAAAATAGGTAGCGGCTCCACCCATACTTAAAAATACATGCAACTATCCAGATATCCTCGTTGAATACAACCATGTTACAGAAAACACCTCCAAGCAACAGCATCGTCACAGAAGAAAACACGCTCAGCAATCTGCCGCAAGAGCAAGATTGCCTGCTAAACAAAGCAATAGAATTGGCTTGTTCAGACCGTTAAATGACCAGCACCATTCTTGAAAGAGTGCAGTTCCACTCGTTGTAGTCGTTTAAATGTTGTGGTCAGCTACAAACTGGAAAATTGGAAGGAACGAAAGCTTGGAACTGCATAGTAAGTGAACTTCTTCAGTTGATGTATCAACCCGTTGTCTTGATCTCAGTGATTTAGCACAGAATCCTCTACCTATCTACTATGCACTCGTGTCGCCGGAAGCTCTGTTGATTTCTACTCACCAGCCATAATTTGGTCGAAAAATTCACACATCTTGTATTATGCTAGGAGTACATTGAGTAGTACACAACCCGTTTGTTTTCCGTAGTGACCTTTCATTAAGAGCCACATGAAGTAGTAATGCACAGTTAACGGAACGAGATGGAATTTAACAAACTTAGTAGAAATAGAAGGGATTAACTAAAGCAACTCGGTACTTTGGATGAACCCAGCTCTGAAACGTCTGTTGCCTAAATCATTCATCTCTATACCAGGTTAGTCTCTTGTTCCCATGTACGAGGTAGCAGAACGATTCGTTCAGGATTCTAGTCAGTATCATGTTAAGCACTAAAAATATAATGTGCTTCAAGATGACAATCATGGAAACTTTGCTGGAAAGGCATTATACATCTGGAAGTCACTTATGGAGGTAAGCTGTAAGCAGTGCGGTCTCAGTAGTCCATCCAATAATGGTGTTTTGCAAACAACGAGTTGGGTTTGATACTCACACTGTACTAAGTACTATATAATTAATGCTGTCCGAAGTAGCGCTCTTTGAAACAAGGGAATTAAAATCCATCAGCTGAAGTAAGTAACCAGGGTAACTGGAATAAACCATACGACCGACTGCTGCCCACTTCTGGGTAGTTGTAACAACAAATCGAACAGTGGGCCACATCCTCGTACTTATGATCCCCTTCACTCTATTTGTCTAACTGGCCTCTATCGCGAAAACTATATGGGAATGTTCACGAAGCCCCTGTGCCATCGAACACACGTTTCCAGCTTGACCTTTTAATTTCCGATCCTAAAGAGGGAGATACATAAAATTTTCTCCACTGGGTGATTGTTTAACTGCCATGACCTTCCAACGAATACTCCACTTCAATGCATGATGAGTGACAAACCTTGGTTCCTCCAATAGCTTACAAATTATTCACAATGTACAACGCCAACTGACCTGTCCGCCGTAGTGGACATACTATTGAATAGTCTATGGGCACTCTCAACCCAGGCATAGATTCATATCAAAGTGACAATCTTCAGAGCATTACAAACTCACCAGAATTCATTTTTTTGGCGAAACAAGGGGTACGCAACCCATTTCGAGACCCCAAATGTGTCACAACCGAGTAGGTATAGTGAGTATTCGGCTCTAACCCACTGAGTAGGTGCGGCCCCTCGAAGTTGTAGAGCAAATCTCTACGTAACCCATTACTGCCTAGTACTCTCATAGTATAATAAAATTTACATTCGATTGGGCAGTGCTGGGGCCGTTTCCAATATACCATTTGGTCACTGCCGGTTGACAAATTGATCACGGTAAATTTTCGAATGACGGAAATTTCTGAAAAAGTTGGACACAACAGAAATATGACAAGCATGGGAATTCTTCTCACGGCTGAAAACATCCAGTCACATTTGGCGAGAAAGGAGAATGAACATGACATTTATGTGATCCTTTTTTTTCCTGATAAGAGCCCCACTTCTTACGGAGCAAAGCAACACGATGTTTCTCTAAATCTATATTCGAGATTGACTCCCTATTCGGTGGTCTGTCTGTTAATGAGGGGTCATGTTAGGTTCTTTCAGCTGTTGCAATAGGTGTATACTTACCAACTGCAATAAAAACGTTAATTTCCATGTATTCTGCTGACTTTTTGGTGAATCAAGGACGCTGTTGAGTGACCGACGCTAAACAAGAGTTAACACCGTTAAAATGATGGCGCGATGTAATATAAGCGTTAACGCATATTTAGTTGCTCACTTACGGCAGTTTAGGTCATGGTGTACTGCATCAACAAGGTGTAATACATTTTTATTTCCAGCACCAATGTTTTATTGCACATCCTCTCACATTTTATTTACGCAGGCTGCTTTTGCAATAGGTTCATGAGTAAACCATTTTAGTCTGGTTGTGTTGCCAACAGTTTAGACCAGCATAACAAATAATGTTTATTCCCGGACAATGGTAGTATTAGGCGAGGGTTTCTGTGCATATTTTCTTTAGTGGTAAGCAGGTTATAGTTACGTTGTTGCGAGTTACTAATAAGCGCTAGTGAGCTATGCTTATTACAGACTGAATCTGATTCATACTTAACGAGAGGTTCTAGTGTGATACACATTTTTCCACCCGTCCTACTTTACATGAATCCCCAGATTTGAGTTTCGTGTTGTTGGTCTGCAACTGACGTCCGCAAATAATGTTTGAAAGTTTAACGAATTAACTGAGTTGCTAGTTTTGCACAAAATGGAATACGTCTAGTGTTGCTATACTAAGAGCATCAAAGATGTATCCGTCAAGTTCAGCTGGTCAGGCATACAGCTAGTCAAAGAGTCTTTGCGAATTGCAGTGGCATAGTTAACCGTGACCTTTCCAGTGTCCCATAGTTTTACTGAGATGATTTTGAAAAGTTAATCGGAGCGTTAATTGAGTGTTAATTGTGTGTGTTGAAACACACAGTCTAGATAAATATCGCTTTTCATTCACTGTTTTCACCCGAGGCCAATGTTGTTAAACATCCACCGCTGCAACACTACTCCGTCCAGATCCAGATGGATTTATTCTATCGGGCAGGTATATGCTCATATCACATGATGGTCCCTAAACCAAACAAGCAACTTCTGCATGAATGCAATATGTACTCAGTCAGTGACCTTGTGGATTTGTTGTGGACGTTGTGCCAACCGTCTTCATTGGTATGTTGGGATTGAACTGGTTCTAAATGAATTTTCACTAAAAAAAACTTTTCAATAGCTGAGATAGTCAGGCTCAAAAATGCCGCTTGCGGTAGCAAGATTAACTGTGACCTTCCGGGTTCCTTATAGTTTCATTGTGATATATGTTTTTGAGAAGTTAATCATCCAGATTCTGAAGTATATGCCTGTGTTACAACGTGCAGCAGTAAGAGAGCAACCTATTTCAGTCTGCTCTCAAACAATCCTAGCTAGATAATATGTGGAAATGAAGTAGTGTGAGTGGTAGGAGTGTTGGTGAGCTGAAGAGAAAAGTGACTCTCCAAGAGCACCTTATGTAAGCGTAACACAGAAGAGCGCAGTTAACTCGACAGCACTTTGTGTGCAGATTTGTCTCGGCATGGTAATGAAATTAGTTGTCTGAGTGGTGTGTAGATGGTCTTAGATGATTGCTCGGCGGTTTGGATTAGCATTAATTATGGTCACTGATTCCGCTTCGAAAACATCCCTTGTGCTATTTAAGTATCAGGAAAATGCGCCGCTTTGAGTGGTGGGAGAACAAACAGTCAAATTCTGGTCGTGAACAACTGTCCTGCTATTGCGTGCGAGTAACACTGTTTGTGTGACTAACTGATAAAGGAAATGATGACATGTCTTGTTAACATTCGGTTACGTTAGTCGAAGTCAATCCAATTGAGTCGCTGTATTCAACACTGTTACACCTTTTCATTTTAAGCCTAATACATCATCATACAGACAAAGTGGACGGAGGTACAATAGAAGTCTTACCTTCTAATAGTGGAGTTTTATAGTCCTGTCCAATTACACTTGTTCGACCATCTGAATCGGTAGCCAACAGTCTGACCTGGTAAAACCGGCAAGGCTTCAGATTATTCATAGTGAAATTTTTTGTGACGTCCGGCAGACTTATAAGGGTTGACCATGTACCATACTCTACTTGGATGTGGTAGAGTCGAAACGGATTGGTCCCCACAGGAGTGTGATACCAGTGAGTGTACAAGGCATCAATTTGGGGCTCAACTGTGAAGTGAGCTTTTTGAAGAAAAAAATGTTCCGAGAGGAGTTGATGTAACTGACAGATTTAAACGAGAATATTTTTAAGACATGCTGTTCATCCCAACCGTAACTTCCATGACATTTCAGGTCAGATATATGAGCTCCCAAATAAACGTGTTAGTCTGGGAAGACATTTTAATCAATTTAAAATGAACGGCAAGCTTGGACGGTGATCTGGTCACATCCAAGGTGACGTTAACCGAACGTTGGTCGATAGGTTTGTCCCACGAATACAAGAGTTACAGTATAAAGTATGAATATAAGGTATGTTCTGTCTATAAACCATAACTAGGGAAAAATTCGGGTCTGTTGATTCTGCTGGTGGCGATTTGGCATTATGATTTCTTCACCTGTGTTAACTAAAACCAAATAACAGCTATGCTCGAACTTGCTGAGTGAGACCTTGTAGGATGTAACCACTAACACCATACACTGATCGGAATAACTATCACAAGAGAGTTGACGCAGCACAACAGATTCACAGCTGCCTCTTGGTCAAGCGACTAAGTGTTTCAACATCTCATGCTATGTTGAATGGTTCAACCTGTCCTGATATCATAACAGAACAAAGTTTACAACACAATCGTATCCGGTCTTCTGAAGCAATTGTTTTCCAGATAATTTTTCACAGTCAGCTGCAGTTTCAAAAGTTTCCCTGTACAAAGACAGTCGGTTTATATCTGAGCAACTGTGCACGAAATTTGGTAGCTGCTGCACAACACTGACGTTTATTGACGAAAGAGAAACTGTTAGACTTTGCCCGAGTCAGTAGTTTGCAGAAAGACTAACGTGTGAAGCAGTTAGATATAACAAACCGTGCACAATACAGCGAACAATGGAATTGGACAGTCGTCGCCACCGGTTTCCATTGCCAACGGTGCAACCAGTTCGGAATAACTGAACAAATCGATTGATTTACTACAGCTGATAGCCTTGAAACTGAAGTAACTCAACAAGGAAGGATGAGCGTATT
Organism: Paragonimus westermani; assembly: GCA_008508345.1. NCBI lineage: Eukaryota > Metazoa > Platyhelminthes > Trematoda > Plagiorchiida > Troglotrematidae > Paragonimus > Paragonimus westermani. The sequence continues at coordinate 20,149 of QNGE01004406.1, forward strand.
CGTTGCTTCATTAAAGTCATATTTATAATTTTGAGAAACGACGGAATGGAAAAACGTGCACGAGAAAATTTTGGTAGGTTGAGCAACTTCTAGAAACCCCGTTTAATAAGCGTGGACGATAATGGAAATTGAATATAGATTTTATATGCATACATTATCCAGCGATTCAAAATCTCAACGTTGATTCTAAAATTTTGCACCTTTGTTCGTTCGGAATAATTTGTAACAGTTGCTTGTAAATGTCTTTACAAGTTAGTTATTGTCTGCCTCACTTCGCCAAACAAATTCCTTATGATGGGAAAATAAGGTACCTTAAGCATCACTGCATATGCCTACACTAATGTCCAGTGAATCAGCGCACTCAGGTTGATTCCATCACAAACTGTCTCACTCGGAATGGAATTTCGTGTAACATTCTGTTTTTTCAAGTGGTTAGCAAAATCTCAGTAGGAGTAGCGACCAGATATGTCCAAGAGCTTGGTAAATATGTGTGTTTACTATCAAGTATCACAGTTGTCGCATTTCCGTAGACATTTCAGGCAACCCTTCCGAGCAGAAGCATGGTGATGCGGTTTCACGCTCAGAGCTAATCAGTAGTGCATGTCCTTGCTACAGCCAGAACTGAAACTCCGGCCGCATATTCGTGAGACAACCGTGTTTAGAACGGGCTGGCTGAAAATTCCATAGGAATACGGTAGTTGTGATTATTTGTAAGAGGATAATTTATACAAGTACGTATCCAAACTAATTTACTTCTGATGAAATTGTCAAAAGGCGGATGATTAAAACCACCCCTGTGGGGTCATCTTTATCTGTTTTATGACAATAAAATACTACTTAAGTAAATGATCGATGTGATGTTTCTTTTTGATAAACGACGGTTATTTTGTATCATACGTATGCTCTTCTATCAAACTTACTGTCACTTAACACGGTTCCAGCAAAGTATCCAAACCAGTAGATTCTCAGAATATATTGTACTCCTGACATGTACGTTTGACACAAGAACAAATTATCACAAGTCCGAGTAGATGAATGCTGCGTTATATCACTGAAATTTTTGAGCAAGATGAAGATGGCTTCAGTTAGTCATTTAGCCAATCGGAATTTTGTTGATAGCATGAACAGCTTTAGTAATTTCACAAATCGCATGTGTGAAATTTCTGTCTGGTAAGTATTGTCTAGAAATGCAGCCAACGAGCAGGTTGAATTTGACGTACCATTCGTACCGACTACCATGGTTCCAATGAAAATAGGTCTTTAGGTTTGCGATTCTGTTTTTGAGTGACGTCTAATGCCTGTGGGAATTTAGACGCATCCGCATCAAATGCAAGGGGGAGGGCATTTGGATGTGAAGGACTTGTTTGGTTTTGGTCACTTTTCATTTCCGGTCAAGAGATTTCACAAACTACAAAACCAACTGAGTGAGACAGAGTTTAAAATGGAGCAATTAAATGTCATTGACTGGATACATTTCTTTAAATGGTGTCGCTCACCAACTTTGAGTGTGACGATCGAAACTGCTGGATTAGTTAACTAAAACGATGAGAGTGAACACGAGACAATTAAGGACAGTTGTTTAATGGACTGTAGGAGATTGTAACATTCGGAAAAGCCACACCAAAGTGTTTTGCTAAGTAAGTCTTGACAACGACGGAAGTCGACCAATTTAGTTTCAGCTTATCCATAATGATAAGACAGTCAGTAGCAGATTTCATGGATGAACAAGACTAAGTGGTTCGTTCTTTTCTGACCATATCTAAAGTCTGTCCATGAGATAATTCTGATCAAAGTTAAATGATGTTTAATTCGTTACTTTGAAAATACCAAGGCAATTAACAGCGATTCACTGAACATGCGCATTGGAAACTATGATTGGAACATTGAGGACAGGAATATGAACGGATGGCTAACAAAAAAGAAGTGAGGGAAACAGGAGGAAAGTTTTTCTTGGCAAACTTTATTTGTGTTAGTTTGGTCTTTCAATGTGAACTACATGACGGTGTAGTGAACACGGTTTCCTGATGACAACGTTGACCAGACCTGAGACTTGGGATTAGAAGAGAACATTTGTTGACAATTTGCACTCGTAGAAAATCAATTCCGATCAGTTGATTCCCCTGAAACTAGATCAATAAGACTGCATGTTCACATGCCAATTTATTTATCGATCTATGATAAACAAGCTCGTTAATAATTTAATAATCATTTGAACAAGCAACTCATTTAGAAGTTCCGTAGAAACATAGGTTTACACTTCCACACTAGGAAGATACAGCTGTGTTTATTGTAACGAGTTTACGATCAAACGAAAACCTAAGTTTAGAATATTCAGGCAATCATTTTACACGCGTAGGCCTTTGTGAATGTACCTGATTCAATCGGCGCCAGTCCATTAGAAACGCGTTCTGATACTACATCAAATATGGTTGAAAGATATGATGAATAAAACAATTTATTGTAGCTTCTGTAAGATTCAAACGGCTGAATTTTTGGGAACAACAGCATGGTAATTAACACTAACCTGGTCAGGCTACACGCAATAGGATTCCTATCTAATACCAAACTCTATTGTTTCTTTACTGCTTCTAGCTATTTGCGTGCCTCCCAGAAATTCCCTATTCAGTTAGTTTGGTGTAGTTATCATGTACGTAACACTTGATTGTTATTGTTTTTATAGTATCCGGTTAAGGATGTTTGACGGATTTTGGCACAGACCAGAGATCTATTGGAACTCATCCCCAAGATCAATTCATTTGTGAACAACTGTTGTCATGGTTTGAGATGGTGCTGAAAAGATTATTTGGTGTTTATGCAACAACTTCAACAATTGGGCTGACAAGTGTATACTGTTAAGATTCAAGCCTTATGGTTAACACTTTCTGTCTATGCAGTGGCCGACACATTTGATAAGTTAGTTTCAAAAAGGGATTCGTCAAGCTGTAACCTCTGATCAGTTGCGTGGAATCTACCGGATCATGACCCAATATGCGGTGGATAATGCGAGTGCAAAATAAGTTTTCCCTCAAGTTTTGCAAACCAATGATCAGTAAGCTTAAGTCATCTGTCTTCCGGCGGGGTGTTTATGAAAAACACCCAGTGATTCATCACCGAAAACAGTGTGTAACAGGTCCTCGATTTAATCACAATGATCAGCTAACAAGTTGGCAACCAGATGTGAAGGAATTCATGAGCAGAATGTTACGTTAAACTCGTAGGATTTCCTAATGTAACTCAGCAGGTAAACACTCATCATTTGGTTATTCAGCTCTTCAACAGACTAAAACAGATATCGCGGAATTTTCACGCTCACTTCGCATGCAAACATTTTGGGAATAAAATGGCTGGTGATGAAATATTAAGGTCAGCCCAACTTTATGGTTTGTTTACCGTATGCGGGTCTATCACCTGTACACATTGGTTGATGATGGTGCATATACCGGTTTAACTTTTTTGATAGAGTCTTCCATTTGCTTCAGTGGAAACGGATTTTTTAATCATATATCTTTATAAATAGCATAATAATGATATCAACTCGAACAAGTTAACGCACAAGGAGCAACATACCTTTCGTTGAGAATACTCATATATCTGCTGATTGCTGGTGACGTGGACAAAGGCTGCTGACGTATGATTGGCCACCCATGTAGATCGTCTTTAATTTTTAAGTGTTGAAAAGCACGATTGCTTACTCCTTGTTGCTAGGGCAACACCACAGTTACGGACACGATATGCGCTTATTCGCTTAGTTTAGGGACTATCTGACTGAGCACAGGTTAAACATCAAGGTGACTGTACAACTATCAGAACGGTGCCTGTCTGCTGCTGCGTTCCGCAGGTGTACACCTTAGCAAGGCTATCGTTTGTTTCTTGCTTCTGATCTTTCACGTGTAGTCACATCGCCAATTTCGGTTTACGCCAGTGAAGCAATCGTTAGTGAATTCCGGAGTGCTTGGAATATATAATTATCGTGCAAAACTATTTGAGTTGTTTAAACCTGGTGCATTGAACATCACTTGTTGAGCAATGTCACACATATTCGTCATCAAAATGGTGTTGCCAACTCCATTTGCAGTATTGTGCTATTCGTATAAAATTGAGTTCAAACGATTCTGAACCTTCGATGAACACTTTTTAGGGTCTTTAACCCTAAAGTGTTTCTAGCTATGTTTGCCACCGTAATTTGCTCACTCATAAACTATTACACAGACCTTGCATCCTTAGATAAAAATGTTTGACACTTTTGAGAAGTGTTCAAAGATGGGCCACTAGACGAACTACAGAACCCAAGGGTACTCCATACATGGAGGGACCAGTGGGGGTGGACCAGTTCCCAGTTACGTACAGATACCTCTGGTTGACCTAATTCCTACCTGTAGTATATTCTGCACCCCAGATAATTGCATGTCTTCTCACAATAAAAATGGATGAACGTCTGAGGGGTCACTCACCAGATCGGAGTAACGGAACAGGTAGGCTACATTGCGAGTAGAACTGCTTCACAGTTAGAGCCCTTTGAAAACGGAACGCACCCCTATACTCTGTGGTTACGGCTGAATCGGTTAAAGGATGTAAATTTGTACTCAATCGGCAAACACGTGGAAAACATCATATACTAAATATTTCCTAATCATAATTCTAACTCATTTCCGTGGGTTATTAAATGCGCATACCTGAGGGACTGTTCTTTCAGTGTTCCAGATTCATATGATTGTTCACGAGAACCTTCATTGACGTTTCTTTTTCTTAACACCTGTGAACCACCTAGCACAACTTTCCAGGTCAAAACAGGGATAAGGACATACAAGCAGTGTTTTCAATCCTTCCACTAACAACCTAGGAACCTGTGGACCTGGAGAAGAAATTAACGAGAAGAAAGCTCTATCATCAGTTGTCACTTGACTATTTTAAATTGTTTACGAGAACTATTCTAACTCGGTTTCTAATTAACATTGTTTCTACCAAATAACTGTAATTTCCCCGTGCCAGCGACTACTGTTCTAAATACGCTTTGCACGCATTTTTACTCGAAGAATTTCTGCTTCATTTTTATCACGGCGAGCACAAATTAAGCAATATGGCAGTTAACTTTATCAAGTATTTTGCAGTTTTCCTCTCAAAACCCTGGAAATATAATCTTCTCAACCTTTGTCGCTTTATTGTACTTATTGTGATTGCTGTGTACGCCAGCTGAAGTTGAGCCCCTGGTAGATGCAAGGCAGCCTTTAAACGCTTTATTGACCGCAGCTTCCTTACTGACACACCTATTAGAAAGTGTTATAACTGTTCAATGTCCTAAGAGCACGTACACAGATAACGGAATAACGGTCAGTGAAACGGCGTATGACGGAACGACAGTTAACTGTAACGAACAACGGAATATGCGCGACTAGTTCGAAACTTCCTGACGAACCCAACCACCCGAGGCTAACGCATGAACGCAGAGAGAAGACTGGCCTCCGGACAAACTCCCTTCATGTCACTCAATCCGAAGACAACACGGTTACAATCCAGGCCATATTTAAAGGGTTTGTGACCAATAGGAAGACGAATTAAAGGCGGACCAAATGATGAGCCGGACAGTACAGTGATGCGCGTAGGCGGGATGTAGACATGTGAGCGTTGGTGCGCGTAGATGGGGTGAGAGGTATTTGGCACAAGGATTAGAGGGCAAAGTGGCGCATGATCGTGCCAACTATGAAGGTTGCACAAAAGTGCACTTTGTTAGCCTTTGTCGCACAATATTTTCGGGGAACTGGCGCCATCCCCAACAGAAACCTATGCACGTCATTAAAAAAGCATGACCTCCATGTCGTTTACCTCCACCAAAAAGGGCCACTGTTAATGTATTTGGCTACCGTACAGTGGGGGGGGGGTGGAATGACTACAATATTAGTTAAAAATCCCCAAAGTACTCATCAGAAAAATGGTGTAGCGAACAAGCTCGTTTTCGGTTATTCATCATCAGGCCAAATACATAACATTTATATGAAACAGAGTTGTCATGGGAAAGCGAACAAAACAAATGGCAAGTTCAAGTGAGGTCAGACACGTCATAGGCACACACGGAGACGACGTTTTGATACGATTACGTCACCATTATGACGTAACTGGAACCATGGTGTTTTGATCAGTCGTGGTGTGGATGTTTGGCCATGGCAACCTCAACGCCTGAACAAAGCGCTTTTGTGCGCACAACGGTGGATTATTCAATCGAATTCCGATCGCTTCAGCCGTGGCCAAAATTCGGCATCTGACAGCTTTTGAGTGAATGCCTTTGACTCGGTAAATCAGACGAAACGAGGAGGCCAGGTTGACAGTATGATTGGTATCAACGAGGTGTGCAACAATTGCGCTGGTAATCGTCTTGGTGACTCCGCTATTGATCCAGGCTGGATGATGCTCACGGATACGTTCGGATAAGCGCCTGGTCGTGCGACCCACGTAACTAGTTCCACAGGAACAAGTAAATGAGTATACACAAAAGGAAGTCGCAGAAGCGGGCACTTTATCCTTTAACCGTAAACACAGGGCTGGAGTAGAGGTGAAACAAACACGTAGGTTGGCAGCATAGTATGTTCTATTGATAGCAGTATTAAGTTACGTGGGTCGCACGACTAGGCGCTTATCCGAACGTATCCGTGACCATCATCCAGCCTGGATCAATAGCGGAGTCACCAAGACGATTACCAGCGCAATTGTTGCACACCTCGTTGATACCAATCATACTGTCAACCTGGCCTCCTCGTTTCGTCTGATTTACCGAGTCAAAGGCATTCACTCAAAAGCTGTCAGATGCCGAATTTTGGCCACGGCTGAAGCGATCGGAATTCGATTGAATAATCCACCTTTGTGCGCACAAAAGCGCTTTGTTCAGGCGTTGAGGTTGCCATGGCCAAACATCCACACCACGACTGATCAAAACACCATGGTTCCAGTTACGTCATAATGGTGACATAATCGTATCAAAACGTCGTCTCCGTGTGTGCCTATGACGTGTCTGACCTCACTTGAACTTGCCATTTGTTTTGTTCGCTTTCCCATGACAACTCTGTTTCATATAAATGTTATGTATTTGGCCTGATGATGAATAACCGAAAACGAGCTTGTTCGCTACACCATTTTTCTGATGACTACAATATTCTTAGTTGGGAAGATGGTTTAACTCCCGGAGCCGTTCAGGTAGCCTTCTGTTGATCATCGTACAGTTTCCTCGTGTGTGTTAAGTAGACGCCACCCGACGTACAAATCGCGGTTACCAATGCGCTCATGTAATTAACCTCTCAACAACCTATTGAAGCTTGGTGTTAACGGAATTTCACACAATGTTGTGGATCATACTGATTATCCTTCTTAACTCACACTATGCTGGCCCCTCTTCATAGAACTAAGGCGGAATTTTATATGACGATATTCGTACTTCTGATGTTCAATTGCAAATTGATATTCCATAATCACATAAGAACCAGTTAAACATATGGCTGGAAATGATGAACCACATATTACACAATAAAGATCGTGGCAAACCTGTTACCTTATCTTTGAGCCTATCCCAAATGAGTGGATTTTAGTGACGGATGTATATTGGTCATAAACTGCCAAACGGCACACATCAAGGTGCGGCTGAACTACAACGACAGTAAAAATGAAGCTCTCGCTGAATAAGGTAGAGTGTTTGTCCTGCGCATTTATATCAAGATCAGCGGCAACTGACTAGTAATCTAGAACTTCATTGATTTCTGTTCATCCTGAAATCAGTTTTGTGACTGATTTCATCAGATATGTGAACGTATGAAGATATAGTTAGGTTGAATGATATTCCAGTCAGCGTTCTTTAGTGTTTAGCCAATCACTCATATAAGCAAGTCTTGAGTAAGTAAAATAAACATTACTTCAAATTGTGAACTTTACTGATATAAACAATGCGAACCAGAAAAGAATCGTGTCAACAATGGTTGACTTCTAATTTTCTATTGCTTTGTGAATTTTTATAGAAAGTAACTGACATACGTGGGCTGCAGTCAAATAAACGGATTTGTAAACAACCATATTAGGGTGGGTGACCAAATCGGAGACGCAAGTAGTATTGTTAAAGTGCCTCCATTCTGCGGTGAGTTACATCGAAAAGCACACAACACGGGCAACCGGACGAGCCATTGCTCAACTAGATTGGACAAACGGACGAGGAATGGCAGGCAAAAAACCCCGACAGAGAAGGCATTGGCCAAACACACGGTCCAAGCAGAAGTGCACACGATGTGCTAGCGGAAACAAGTTGTGTTGTGGACCGGGATTTCGGTTAATAAACGCGACAGTGCGTGTGGCGTAGGGACCAGTAAGTTGGACTAGAAAGGAGAACCTCTTGATGCTTTGCTGATAGCGTGCCCTGACCTGAACGCAATGAAACAACCGTGGCTAAGTCCATTCGAGGATCTATACTTGGAAGGGTGGATACTGGAATTTGAGGTGATTACTGAATGCAACGAGCCGAAAGGCGAAGCACAGCTTTTGACGGCACTAGGAAAACTGTCACTCGGACAAGCAAAGACTGTCCATGCGTTAAGCAAACAAACAAAGGCCGGAACGTCGTGTCAAGAAACATGGGCGGCACTGATTCTAGAATTTACCAGGGAACAAGACCGGCAGCTGGCAACGGACTGTTCTTACGGCGCCGGGTTTTGTGACACTCAAGACCCCCTGTTTTACTATCCACGTTTATTACGACAGTTGAGTTTGGACCAACCGGAGACAGACGAGAAATCGAAGGATAGATTGGCGAGGTAGGGGTTTATCCAGAGTTCGCCGCCGGAGTTGCAGCAGCGTGTTCAGGTGGTCGAATCTTGTGGTATCACGGACATCGAACAACTGATCGGACTTGCGCAGTGCCTACCAGTGCAGACGGAATTTGTACGACTAGATGTCGGAGAGCTTGAGGTAAAGGTGGAGCAACTGACAGAAGTAGTAGAATGTTTGAATGTGAATGTGGAACCAAAAGGATGTTAAGTTAGACGGGTAGATGAGCATTTGCACCATGATGGTTGCTTTATTGGTAATGAAGCGGGACACTGTTGCCCACTCCTCCAACAAACTTGTTCTTTTTGTTTTCCAGAGTAACGGGACGTCGTGGAAGCGTTCTACGGGAAAAGTGTTGATAGTGAGAACAAAAGACTGCAGTAGTAGATATGGGGGTGGGGGATTCATTTACCCACCCGTTAATATTGGTAAGTGGAATGTGATTGCGGTCGGAGGGACGGCATTAAGTGTACTGAGGACCGAGAGAGTTGAAAGTCATATAGATGGTGCCAAGCTGCGCCACGCGATGTTATCATTCAACAGCGTGAAACAGGCCATAATGAGTAACGATCTGCTAGGTCGACTGAAGGTAAGTGTAGACTAGAAGAGGAACGAGTTGCATGTTAATAGTGATGTCGTGAAGTTATATCGTGGACAGACCAAGGAACACTGCGGCAGTTGGCAGCTCCTCTTTGGTAGTTCCCAGTCGTCATCTATCACATTAATGAGTGCGTTGACTTATTTGGCGGCACGTATGATCAGTACGGGTTGGATTATTGGATGAACTCATAGCTGGGCGCAGAATGCGAACCAGTACATCGATGGATACTGTTGTGTGCGCAAAAGACGCTTGGCCAGCAAGTTGGTTCATTGCGCAAACTTCCGTGAAGATCATGCCAGAAACTGAACCACAAACGCGTGCACTCATTTGCACGACAGACATGCACTCACATACATTCGGTGACAGTAAGTTGTCATTCGCCTTGGTGAAAGTTCTCACACAGCATGTGTACACTAGTCCGATAGTCTCTTCTCGTCAGTCATGTTCGGGGTTTGTCCCTTTGTTCCTGAATGTCGCCTGTGGGTAATCTACTACTTGTGAGTAGTATATTACTCACAACGAAACTGCCTGTTATACAACAATGCTGCAAGAAGCATCTGCCAAGTAGAAAGGAAAGAATGTAAATGTGAATGGTAAGCAAACTGAGAAATAGTGCGGTAGGTCGTGGGTTTGTCCACAATTAGGTTTCGACTGACGATTAGCAGTGAGGCGAGTAGAAGCATCAATTAGGGGAATTCCAAGTCACATGATGATGCTCACAACGTGTAGGCAACATGAGGACTGTATCATACATTTTAGGTGTGACCTCTATTGGACCAACGGGATGAGATGGCTGGTATCACAAAAGAAAGCATTGTAAATCAATCCGTTGCTCTGATTCCAAGATCAGCTTATCACATATTACATATGTTACAACGACCGACAAGCAGACTGCAAAGAACGACTGTTATGTACAACAGCAGAGTTTTCAGCCTTTCTATGTACGCTGGATTACGTGAATAATTAGCTGATCGCAATCAAATCTGAACAGGCAGATAGGTGAATGGCCACTCAGAGTGGACCCAGAGAAGCCAGTCAGGACGGCCTGGAAACAGGTGTGTCTTAGGTATTCCGGAAACGCCAGAACGGTTTGTCAATTGACTATGACCTTTATAGAGATTCAAAGAAGATAGATGAACTAAAATATTTTCACTTGAGTTTTATCAACAGGAAGCTCAACATTATTTGTCAACTGGGAGCAGAAAAAGTACAGGTGACCGACCGTTCTAATTGAAGTTTATTGACCAGACTGAAACGAGGTAGTCTATTCAACAGTGTTGTAATCTGTGTTAGAGGAGCTCTACATGATAAATGGAAGCGGAATTTTGACGAATGTAAAATGAACTGAAAGAGAGAGGTGAGAGATAAATTCATAATATGTACTCCATGTATGCTTTAGTAGTGTGGTTTGTTGACAAAGTGGATCAAATCGGAAATCCAGAAATTGTTTAAATTTTTCATCTAACGTTGTCTCAGTCACGTATATTCTGCAACTTACCACTCACTACCAAACGACAAAAACCACCTATCTGGTAGCTTTCCAGAATTCTGTTGGATATCCATGTGGACAGTTAGTGCGAACAACCGGTTGCGAAAAGGCACATTGACAAATTACCAGTCAGCACAAATCTTTCATATATTTTACAGTTTGCACATACGCATACCGCTTAACTTACCGGATGATGTAGCGAATGTCGCCGTACGATTTTTGCAAACCTACTTTTAGAACAAACATTGATTTTTTTTATATAATTTGGACATTACTCACTATGTTATGGATTTTCCAATTCATGTAGTACTACTACCAACTTAGGTCAGTTTATCTGGCGTTAGAATTCACTAGTAACTCATATGCTTCAAACGCTTGGGCACTGAAATTTAGTACACGCTCTCATGAGCCGGGCGCACTGATCAATGAGCTCATGACTCCCCCGCTGAGAGAAATGGATTATCAACTTAAACTGTTCACACATATAACCTTTGCGTAATTCCAAACTATGATCATCGTTCCCACTGTGGTCCGAGTTTTCTCTTACTTTGACTTTATCACATCATAAGTACACTTCCATTACATTAATCAGTAGGAACCTACTATGTGTGTTGTGGTTTGGTAATGATGCCAGGTCGATCGATACATAAACCTTCAAATTAGCATTACCGTGTTCACTTTTGAAGCATATCGAGAAAGCACATACTTTGCTTACCGGTGTGTTATCTATTTCACTAATTTTTAACTGTACGGTTACATTACACAATCCCACCATAAGTTCACACGGAAAGCGTACACACACACCGGATCTAATGCAGTTCAACAACAGCCTGGTCAATGTCCCTACTAATCAATGCTAGTATTCTAGGAGAACAAAGTTAGAAATCTGTTATAGTACACTCTTATGTTATTGGAGCATTACTCGATAAATGGATGTTTACTGATTCCACAATTTTACATTATTGTCAAGAATATGGATGCTCATGAATTAGATCTTTGAATAAGACGACTGCTCAACACGCTCAAATGACTGTATCAACCTAAACAAACGGTCAAGCATCTTGACCCAGCTTGTCAAAGAGCTTGGTGTTGTCGCCTGTCCAACAACTCTTCCATTGTACACAACATTTGTTTTATTTAACTGTCCGGTTAAGTATTTATACGTGAGATAGTGTGTTTGCAATCGTGCCGGTTAAAGGTACTTTGAGTTAATGTAGATTTCACAGAAAGTCACTCACAAATGCTCGAGCTGTTACATTTCTACAGATATTATATTCAACGTTTTACAAAATGAAGTACCAGATTTGAGTTTTAATCTTCTTTAAGTCAACCAGTAGTACACTTCCTTGCTACAATTGGAAAGTGGAGTCCAGTCACATTCTCGTGACTTGCCCACTGTTCAATTCACCTAGCATTTCACACAAGTATTGATATATCTGAACGCTTATTAACTTACGTTTGGAGATAAGGCCTATATTGTGCACATTTCAGGCGAATACACATTAGTCGTCCTAGTGAACATCACTAATGATTTTGGCATTAAAAATTAATGAAGTGTTAAGCGTGTGCCCTACTAAAGATCTCCAAACAATAGTGAAACTCGAGTCTAGCGTTTCTTTCTGCAAATAAATTTGACTAGCATTTAAGTGGATGCAAGAGGTTTGATCACTGGTGAGTGAATGAATTTATATGCACCAGAGGCCACGTATCAATCAACATTAATGTTATCCATTTATTTTAGATTTCAATCACGTGTCCGTTAGCCTGTCTTGCTGACGAATAAATGGGTAGATAGAACGTGCTGTTTTCAGTTGTCTAGAGACTGAGAGTGAGCCATAGAGCAGGGTTCCTTAGATGCATGACAATATTTCCACCGCAAACATTTTAAGAGAGGATATCATGTGCCCTGTTGAAGAACAGCTACTTTTTTACGGGTACACAGTTGTTTCATCAGTAAAGAAACCTATCGTCAAACCATCATATCGTAATCCGACCAATTTGCCGCTGTCATCCTGTTAATTGGCTTGGTTTGTTTCCATGATTTGTGCTTCCTGGTCAAGTAATTTCAAATAGTTCAGCTTTTTCCTTGTCTGTCATACATTACACCATGACTTATCTCAGATATATTGTAGTCTTCTTGTTGAAAACCAAGTTAGGAATCCTAAGGGCTAGCTGATTACGGACGTAGAATCGAAGAAAGGATGTACAATAGAAGTGTCCATAGAGCGGGTGAACGCAAATGCTTCTGAACAACCAAAGTTGACAGAGAGTCCCTGTTGATTACTTTTTCGCGACAACCAAGAAGAATTCGTTGACGTGGCGGAAGGCCCAGTATCCTACGTTATTTTATAGTTTTCCATAAGTGTTCTACCTCGAAATGAGATGCTGTAATGACGAAATCGAAGTTAGATTTGTTTCACGTCTGTTTGCACTTCATTTGTGAGTTAGTGCTGTGGGATACCCTCAATGGCTCACATTTTGTCCAGTGTAAATACCTCCAAATTTGCAACTGGATCGTCTGATCTGAAAAAGCATCTGTGTCGGGAGTGAGACACGACCAAAAAAATATTGTCTACTGTTTGCAGGTTGTTCTGAAATTTTATATTTTTAATCGGTTTCAAACATATTTAATCGATCTACCAGGGATAACATTCCTCATGCTGTTATTGTGGTGACTTTCATTTTAGGATGGAAACACAAGAACAAACGAATGTATAAACTAGTGTCGATAAGTGGAGAACGAATTATGATTCAACCAAGTTTTCTCTGCAGTCATTGGGGAAAAGTGTCACGATCTTTCACTTTAACTTCATATAAATGGTTGTTTAATCTGGTTTGCTAATTTCAGTGGTACTCATTAAGTTAAGTTTAATGTTGAGCTTACTCCAAAAAACCTGGAAAAAGCATTTGTACGCACGATCTCGTAAATCGATTAAACTATGTAAAGCTGCACCAGCCGCTACGTGTAGACATGTATGCATGTGCCGTCCCAACTTATATTGAATTACACCGCCGTCTGAGTCACAAATTTGTCAACAGCATTTATTGGACAGTAGAGTGGATTTTAACATTCTTTCCACTAAGGCCTTCATAGGTAATAGGGATTGTTGGTTTCCGTAGATTTCTCATTTACTTATCTACATGGGCTACGCACCTGAACAGATTCACTGAACTCCACGAACACTGAAATATGTCAATGGAGCTTTATGTGGGGGGTACCGCAAAGAGTAGGTGAAAATCATCATTCTCATTCTAGGTATACGAGCTCCTTCACAGTCTATTCAGGGAATTTTTGACAATAAATTTTAATGCGCCGATTATTGATTCGCAACGTCACTCGTACGCTGGCCAAACAATGTTAGTAGGGGTGGTTCACAATTCAGATGATTCAGTTGTTTTTTTCAGTAGGGAACATTGCAGCTCAGGTTAATTGATACCGAATGTTCATTGCTGTAATCCACATCACTTCATCACACGAATACAGTGTACACACATTGGTTGTCTCAGAGCCGATTACTAAATTGATGTGTTATTTCACTAATATCATGGGCAAAGTAAGGAAATTTATACTGTAAGCTATACCGAATTGGTGATATTCGCACTTGCTGTCATCTGTTCTAACAGTGACGAAGTAGGTAACACGCATCAACTGTTCACATTTTGGAAACTGAGATAATCGATGAAAAGGGTAGTCACTTTATTGGTACAAGCCTAAGTCTCATACCAGTGGGAGGGCATGAAGATACATTGACAATGAAGACCTTGCAGACCGGAGGAGAAAATGGAGCTTGATGATGAGCAAGTTTAAATCAGAAGTGACTTTGGCGAAATGTACGTTTTCATGACTGCCAGTGAACTCAGGTGCACGGCAAGAAGTGCTCTGCTGAATGTATGTGACCAACGTTATTTCGTTCAACTGAGAAAGAAAAACTGTGATAATTTTTAAGGTTTAGGCAACTGAAACGCAGTCGGTTTATTTGGGCGTAAGTGTATCTCAAATATTCCATTGGACCCAGGAAGTTGCACTCTTCGAACTCGTGGTATGACATTTAGGCTTGTACCAATAAAGTGACTACCCTTTTCATCGATTATCTCAGTTTCCAAAATGTGAACAGTTGATGCGTGTTACCTACTTCGCCACTGTTAGAACAGATGACAGCAAATGCGAATATCACCAATTCGGTATAGCTTACAGTATAAATTTCCTTACTTTGCCCATGATATTAGTAAAATAACACATCAATTTAGTAATCGACTCTGAGACAACCAATGTGTGTACACTGTATTCGTGTGATGAAGTGATGTGGATTACAGCAATAAACATTCGGTATCAATTAACCTGAGCTGCAATGTTCCCTACTGGGAAAATGACTATTAAATGCAATTCGTACATTGTTTCTGTAGAGTCTCTCAGGGAACGATGCGCTTTCATTCTGTTCTAAACAGTCACCAGATTTGATAAATATTTGTAAGTTTCCGCTCAATTTTCTCACCTCCTGGTAATGCGTACAATTCAAACATTTTTATTCAGTCTACATATTTGCATGCAAGGCACCAATGGGCATGGCTGACTTCTAAAATGACGCGTTCATTATGCAAAATGAACTCAGTAAACGAGCAATCAAAAAGACAGGCAGCGATGTAGTAACGTTTCGTCATTATCCCGTTTTGTAATGTTCGTTCAGCATACTTGACAACTATGTTAATTAGAAAGGTTCTTTCTTCCCATATAACATTTTTGCCTGCTACTCCAGGTTGACTGTTGTACTTTACGTGATATGCAATCAACTTTGTTCACTGCCTCGATTGCAAAATGTTCACATTTTGTCCGCACTACTTACCAACATTCGAGTAGCTCTTTAAAATGCGGCAAAGGGAATTTTTTGCAAACCCTCGTGACGTGAATTACTCATCGGTTGTTCGTCTTAAATGCACGAAACGACAGTTATCTCACAAGTTTTCTTAAGGTTTTGATCGAAGTTTTACTGGAATATTTGAGTTTTTATGTAAAGTTGGAAGACGAGACAATGTGTGACATGTGTCCTTATTCACGAGACAAAATTTGATCAACGGCTATTATATGAAGCTAGAAATGCTACAAACTAGTCCTAACATCACGTTGTGTTATTGATCTCCAAGTCGTCCAGGAAAAACTTGCTTAATCAAAAGTTTCACAAACAACTTTGTAGGAGATACTCACTTTGATCAATGCTGAATATATGGTTCCACTGTGAATCGAATGAACAGAGTTCGCAATGTGCTTGGCAAACGAGGTGAGTAATCGTTACTGCGGAAATGTAGTTTCAGCCATGTCACGCGGAATACAACCCTCAGGGCTGAAAACAGAGGGATAACTGACCAACAGCCATGTGAGTAGGAGTGAGACAAAGATTGGCAGTCGCTCGGAAAGGTCTGAAAGTGGTATCAACACATTGTTTGCTAATCTCTTTTACATTATAATGTTAGGAAGTGTGCAGCAAAAATTCCCTAATCTTTTGGATAGACGTTACGTTCTTCTTACGCTGCATACAATATTGAGTAAAGCTTGGCTGAAAGTAGCGTGAAAATCGCAATTGTTCGTGCTAGAATTGTGGCAACTACTAAATTAAGTGGCACATCGAAACTGGGGAAAGTTGGGTTGTGTAATCATACTTACCGAAGGACAAATACAACGTCGACTGAAGTGTTGCAGAACATCCCGTTATCTGAATCCTCCTGGGAACTGGGTTACCCACAAAGATTAAAACGGGTTTAACCTAAAAGAGCCTTTTTGGTGGCCGGTCTACTGAGACTACCCAAGAAGAGAAAAAAAATATTCCACTTCCTAAAAATATAACGGCTACTCAGTAAAGGTTCGGATAGGATTTACGGTGGAAAAAACAACCTAGTTCGTTATGCTGAATGGAGTATGGATTCCAACATCACTCAACCGCACACGTGTGACATATTGCTTTGTGGTTTGTACCTCTGAAGTACGTCTGACACTATCTTTCCACAGTGATTGGGGTGGGTACAGGCATATTTCGTAGTAGTTTGGCAGGTCAGAAGGAATGTTTAACAAGAACCCCAAGGAGAATTCACGAAACATAAAGAAGGGCAAATTTCATCAAAATGATCAGTGTTTTCACCTAGGTCACAGGGTCAGGTGCCCTTTCTTATACAAATCACAGAATAGAGAGAGTGGGGGGGCAGAGTCTTTATTCTGATAATCAGCCACTACTAGTATACGACTTGGAGGATGAGCGTATACTGCGATTAAAATAAACAGGCAGTATGAAATCCACTGATCATGGAGAATTTTGAATGTTGCTTTCCGAGATGATGTTTTAATTAACTCACACCTGATTTTGCTTCCAATGTTTATTGTTTTTCAGTCGTGTTTGAATTCTAAGTCAGTTTCAGCAATTGTTATACTCCACGTTATAAAACATTTTTTATTAAAAAAACGAAATTTCAGCTTTGGAAGTGATTGAGATGATCTAAAAGGGTTATGAGTCCAAGTTCTGTGTACTGTGTTAATATATTCAGAAAAATCAATGTGCAATAAGTTGGATATTTGCTTCTGTGGTGAGGATATACTACACAAATAAATAAGAGCTGATTGTTCCTGGCCATGCACTATTCTTTACAAGATAACTGATGCTAATTATTTAAGTCCTTGAAGTTGGTGGGAGTACAAAATCAGGAAGAATTGTCAGTCTAGTTATACTCACAGAATTGTGCCTATAACCTCGTGTACTTCATCGCAATATGACGCTTTTGCAAATCTTTTACGCAATCCAAAATGGGAATGGTCATTTCGACCTTAATTTCGGAACAAAGAACAATTGTTTATCCAGTAACTTCCTCAATTTATTTACATAAAAAAGATCAGCTTGAAAAAAACGAGTTCAAAAGATAATTATCCAAATTAACAACAGTCTGTTTTCCAGGATATTTATCGTTCACTGCACTCTCGAGTGGAAAAGAAAGTCAAAACATTCAGAAAAGTTAAGTGCAACTTCTGTGGTAAAAATAAGGTTGTAATAAACGGTTGTGTTGGAGTTCATATGGAGTGATTTCATTGGTCCTTATCCCACTGTGCTCAACAACACCGCGCTTATTCTAATCAGTGTACCTCGTAGTAAACATTGTCATCTTCATTGGCCTCATCTTTGGTGGATTTGGCTGGAGGAAGTAAATCTTTGGTCTCCAGTTTTAAGCGTTTGCGTCTTCTTTGGAACCACCAAATTGCAAAAAACGTGATAGTTAGACATATCAGCAACAACAGCGTGCAAGTTGCAACCACAGCTACCATTTTCACGTCCACTAGAAGGCAAGTCAAGTATAAATGAAACGAAAATTAGGTGAGGTTAATGAAATTTAAAGAGGTACCAATCACTGTTGTGCACTTTTTACCATATATGGATTCAAAATTTACTGATACGACTTAGGCTGTTGATCAGTGAAACATATGATAAGTGACCATTGACATTCCAAGCTCTGTTGTGCTGAAACGCATTTGTTTGCTTATTGCCGTTCCTCATATTCTCATAGAACGAACTTCAAATGATATCAGCGGGTACTAACAGTCAAAGTTGAATTGTGATTAACTGGTATATCTGTATTGTTATATTGTCACAACATCCAGGCTTATGTGCAAAGGCTGTAACTGAAAGTGAACCTGTTCGTTTCTTGCAAAGCCCTCACTATCAAAAATCGATAATTATATTCGCGTTCAGCCTTCAGCTAATGAACATGTAAAATGATAAACAGATTGGGACTAACACAACTTTACGAGCAAGTTGTAATACTGTACGTTTCAACCACCTCGAGTGGCCTTCCTCAGGAGTGTCAACATGTAAAGTGATTAAACTCCAGGCTAGCTTATGAGAGAATACGTTACAATGGTTTCGCTGATTGAACAAGGAAATATCTGGATACAATCAACCATTTGCTAATTCACACTCTTTGCACTCGTCATAAACTTTGTTCAAATATGCGTAATGTAAGGTATTTCCGTTTAAAGATCTGTCAACTAAAGGCAGGTGTACTAACTGTGTTGTTGATTGTACTTAACTGTCGCTGACATGTCAAAAATATTTCAGCTGATATCCGAAAGACAAAAGTAGCGCTCACAACTGGGACTAATTAAATCCAAGGCAGGTTAAGTGATCACGGTAAAGCACGTTTATAACGAGAACTGCATATTAAAAGGAAACTGCTACTAATAATGTCTGATTCATATGAATGAACAATTAACGAGATTTATGAAAAATACCTGGACAATTTTGCCATAGTTTTTCCGCAAAGTCATCTTAGTCCGACATATATATTGATACGTATGATTCGGTTAAAACAACTTCAGAGCATATACCATTAAATAAGCACACTAATGTCATCCGTACAGTTTGCCTTCCATGACAAGCTTGTTTCAACAGATCTTGTTTACATTTTGTCAATATGTAGAAAGAGTCGATTCTAAAACTTAAATGAAGTCAACAAGTTATTTTATCAACCGATCCACCTATACCCACTCCGGCCGATAACACGTCATTCCACGCAATTACAGTTGACAAAGTATTTGTCAGACTGTTGTGCCTATCTTCAACCATCAATGTCAAAACTGTCTTTGTCAGCAATGTACAAATCAAATAAATTCCCTTCTTGATACTGTTGCTTATTCGTTTAAATCTCCACCATATCGGAATGAAATAAGGTGGGATGGTAAGTCGTAGCATTCACTGAATAAACTTTTACAGTTAACTCTTTAACCCATTTCACTCATCACTATTACAAATACATGAACACACAATCAACAAGCCGTTAGTCAACCTATCAAGTTTTTGGGTCACGTTATTCACTGTTTTCTACTAGCTGTGGAGAAGTGGCATAACAACCTCAGCGATATTTTCAATTCCCAGCATGTCGTCGATTCTCTGAAGGTGCTTAACACTACGAATCCACTAATCGAGTTGAATGTACCTAGACAGGATTAGAACGGTGGGTGTTCTGACAGACGGTCATAGTAAGCATTATCCTATTCATCTCCATTCACTAGTTCGTAGCCACTTGAACATATGGCCCATCGTTTGTTTGGTCACACTCGGCAGAACGCAACTAGTATTCAGCGGTTGCATGAGCAATCTAGCTGCAACCTTTTCCACATATTTAGTTTCACCGAATGGAAACGTATATGATGATGACGAACCTGTATGTCATATTTTTACCCCTGCTTTAGTGACAGTTAAACATAATCACGGTAGATTATGTAAGGATTTTTATTAGTGAACATTTAGTCACACTGACTTTTTGTTATAATGGTTTCCATTATAGTGTTACCCGGCGATAGATATATAGAGCCAGCTTCCCCCCAAGGAAAAACCAGAATTTCAGGAAGGAAATCTTTCGCGTTTGTAACTTTGCATCAAACCATCCATCATAGAAAAGTCTCCGCACAATCATATTGACGTTATAGCTTCTGTACGCGCGGATCATCCGACAGAGCATTCACGCACCGTGGAGTTACACACTGGTGGTGTCACGAATGTGAGTACCCAATTTCTCATTGCAACGAAGTGTTCATCAGGAGAGTAAATAACTATGAGATTCACCACTGAAGCAAACCACGTTGAGCTTCTGCACGGATACCTTTCTAACAGAATTTTTTGTGAAGAACTCCGGACTCACCAGACCGCCTTCTGTAAAGTGTATCATGGTAACCTTCCTAAAGATTTGCCCAGCCATTTAAAATGGTGGATAGATGAATAACCATTGTTGACCAAAGATGGTGCTGAAACAGTGAGTTCTTTTGAACTGTTTACTCAGGCCAGAGAGAAGTTATGTTGTGGCATGATGAAACACTGCCTGTTCTCATTAGCCTAAAACGTAGTATATACCGGTCATATAAATAAGGCAAATAAGGACAGACAATAACTATGCGCGTTTGCAAAGAGTATATTAAGTGATCGGGATGTGAAGGACAGAAGAGGGTGACAAACTCCGTTCCTGATTATGGAGAACGGGTTATCTAGTGGTTTGAACCAGTTGCAACTGTCCAACTGCATACTTTCGAGCGACAGCGGACTCTGGTTTGTGTACGGTAATTGGATGTGGACAGTTCTCCTAGAATTTCGAATGTAGGATCATACTCTTTTTTTGAATCGTTCAGAAAGGTCAATTGCTCTCTTCCACTTAGCTATATGCTTCAGCCAACGCTGTCTAAAAATTGGCTGGGACACACTACTGGCTCCCTGTGGTCTTGATTTTATAACACAGTGTGTTTGTAGGCATGCCTAGCTAGTAATTGCCTCCATTTGTTTGATTTCTATAACCCGTCTGCTTTACATTTACGACTGATGAGACTAAGCGAGATTTTAACACATCGCAACATAAGTTTGCTTTCTGCTCTGAAAGAAAGTAGCGTTATCAATCAATGAAAAGTTGTAAGCAACGATGAGAGTGATAGCAGTAACTAACTACATTGTATCTCGGTGAGCGGATATTGAGTCATTGCACTTGTGTACGATTTCAGCAACTCACGAACTTGAACCATGTGCTTAGCAAGTCTCGTTCAACCTAGTTAAATGATCAAACTTATCCCGTTTCAAATTTCATCCAACAATATGCCCCTCTCGTTTTTTTTGGAATTTCGACGAATCTTCTCTTAGGAGTTGGAAGCTTTGACATATTTATACTTGTAACAGTTGTAGAAGGGGGCGGGCCTTGGAGAATACGACCATCTCTATGGGATGATTAGCTAATTTATACGAAACACAATACTGGAATACAAAATAAGTTTATGCACAGTGCGTCACTAATGGATCGATTTAATTATCTCTGAAAATGAGAACAGTGGGTTGAGACACTCGAGACCAGAGTTCAACGTCTTATACCGAATGTAGCTGATCGCAGTATCATTGCTTCAACGGACCTTTTAAATGCCACAAGAGCTGAGTTTTATTCAGTGTGGGGCGAACCTTTAGAGTACATGATAGCTGAAAGCAGAATGCAAACTCCCGCTTCATTTCTGTTAGGATACTATAGAAAGACCTTGGCAACATTCAATTGTCAGTGGGTTTCATTTGGCCTACCAAAACTAACTCTCAAGCTGACAACATAGGATAAACGCGCGATGATGAATTTTCAATCTACTGACACCTGAATTTCTTGAGTTAGTTACCGTAACTTTCCTTCGCTCAGTTGTAAGATATCGGCAACACATTTAGTACGAATGAAGTTGAACAGTTTGGGCGTCGTGTTTAACGTGTTATTGATAAGCAGATTGAGAATAACACAACGCTACGAGCAAGTTGTGTTATTTTCTTCACACGCTTGTGTATCTCAGGTGTTAACCATAATTGACCACGATTTAAGTTTCAACTGCACCAATCTAGAAGACTTAATGTTTAACTTAGACCTGTAGAATTTATGCAACAGCTATGCCGCGTTTATTCAGTGTTACCGCCATCGACTACTCCACGTTGTTTTTGTGCCTAAAATCTGCAGTTGTCTACTATTTAGCTAAAACACAATTCATGCGCACATGCTTCTTGATATTCAATTAGATGTACGTACTGCATAACTTACGCTTGCAGACCTTGTCTCCGGTGCTGTTGGTGCTTTCCACTCGATAGAATACTAGGCAAACGCATCGTCTAGCTCCGGTTGCGTTTGCAACACACTTTCCATAGTCACCACAACCACCAGCACAGTCGTCTCGGAAAGCTAACCGCAGTGAACAATTGAATAAATGAATAATTCGTAGTGAATAATAATATTATGAAGTGTGTACATTTGGCTAGCAAAAGCGAAGAAGATCAATCAGGTAACATTTGGGTAAACCGAAGCATTCACAAGGAAACAAAAGCCAGAAAAGGGGGTTTTATGATGGTGTGAATAAAACGGTTCAGACCACCATCACAACAAGAATAACAGCTCAGCGTATTTACGTAATTGAAAACCACACACAGACATCAACAGCAAAGTCTAAACACTGCAGTTTGTGAATCATTTGACTAGAATAAGTTCCTAACAAAGTTATCCTGGATTATAAGGCATCCTTTCGTGTACTCTGCATTCAACTGTTGATGACTTTAATAGTCTACTCGTGTAAGCCTGATTAAACGAGCTGTAGCCCTACAAACCTGTCGTGTAGTGACCTAGACAATGTATCTATAAGAAGAGTGTGGAACGTTCACCTGTACACCGATATTCATAACCACGTCATGAACGTTACACACATTTGTGCTATGGACTAGGGGGATGAACTGGTAGACAACAATAAGAGAACTCAAGCAACCAAAGACGGCAGATTTAGGAAAGACTAGCAAAGGGGTTAGTTTTCATGGGGTAAAAGAGAACGATAGCTGATGGCAGATTAACATATCCTGATAATCAGAACCTAGAGCAGCAAAGTTCTCCGTTCCACAGCAGGGTCGAGTAGGTTGACGTTTGGGTGGTACTTCTAGTGTTCATGTTGAAATCGATTTGTAAATCCATGAGCACGTTTATGTATTCTAGGAGGGAAGAGCAGCATATTACCCGAGTTATTATCTTCAGGCTCTTTTGGGCGGCCTTCATATGAACAGTGTTTATTTGTTTTTGTGACTCTAGTCATGTCCACAGTAAACTTTGAGGGGAGTCACTCATTGTTCTGGCTCTAACGCGCACTCGTTTGTGTGAAGTTATTAGTAATTCAGCATTCTAACAGGATAAAAAGCCCAACTGAAACAAGAAAGAATGCATTTCAGTTGCTTGACTAACCAAATGGCTTGATAGCACAGCAACTGTGTTTACACTCACCTGATTCATCTATCTGAAGGAAGTTCGTGAAGTACAATTCCATTATATTAACATCACCCTAGTCATACACAGCAACGTACCAACGGTTCTGACTGTTGCTCAACCGACATATGACCACAACAAACATGGCCAAGAAGAAAAGAACACAAACTGATTCGACCCGAATAATGAAGGCGACTATTTCTATGATCAAACAGTCAAGGACAAGTTGCCCACAATTTTGAAACGAACAACTAATCCATAAGTGAAGGTGAGATGTCATCGGCAAGAGAGCCTCCATAAGGCTTTCACTGCCCCGCATTACCAAGTGTGCCTAATGTACAGATAACTCGAATAAACAACGACAGCCTTCACACCGGTGAGCCCACTGAGCAGCCAGTGTTCCCATCAATCAGGAGAAACCAAGCTGGGGAGAGAAACTGGAACTGCGGTTGCCAACCCCTTAGTGAGTGTCATCATTTTTCTACCACAGGTCAGCATCAGTCCAATTCAAACCTCAAACCAATCGGCCGTACCATCAGCAAACTTGTGCGATGATGTGGACGGTTAGACAATTTTGGTAGTACATAGCCCAGCCATCAAAGTCTGCGAAAAATTGAAGGCTGAACAAAACAGCCCCATTGGTAACCACAACTGGGTTATCTTCATTCTAACCTCTAGGTTGCCTATCTCTTGGTGGCCCCGAAGGCGACGCTGGGACACAGACATCACTGGTCAGATACGTGAAGCTGAGTTGCGTCTTGCACCATGAACTACCAAGTTTTTAACCGTAAAGTAACACACCCTTTATAACAACGCTGCATTCGCACCACTCACGTCTTAAAGTAATGCGTCTAGGTTGCCGGAGTTGTCCCAGGCTAGCGAAAACCATCATAACCCTGTAAACACAAGATTCCATTTTATTCTACACAACTTCGCTGTCGTTGTTGCAACTTTTCAAACATACAAACTGATCAGCTACCTCCAAAATTTTATCATCCAAAATTAAACCTTCGTAAGCGTAGCTGTTTTCCGGACGCTCTGAATGTTGAGACAGTCAATTGCATTCTGAAGTATCTGGTGTAGCTCTGAATAACGTGCACCGTTTTCTGTGGTGTATGAAAATTGCAGGTCAACAACAACTTGCTGTTAGCATGATCAGGTCCGGTCAGTATTACACCAGGTAGGATGTCCATGCCAGCATTTTGTAAGTGCCAGAGACAATCCTCCAGTAGTTCGTCTATGACAAAATTGAGCAAAAGTGGTGAAAGAGAACATCTTCGACGTACGCCACTACTGGTGCTGAAACTGTAAAATAATTTGCTGTAAATCCTAATTTAAGTTGAAATATAGGAACAAAACACCTATTTCACGTTCACATACTTGGTCGGTACACTCCTGCGTTTAAGCGACCATGAAAGTCCAGATCGATCCACCGAATCGAACGTATTTTTATAGTGAAGAAATAGGACAACCACTGACGAGCTCTAAGTATGACGCTGTTCCGGAATTTGGCAAACAGTGAAAGTTGGATCAATACATCCTGTCCGAGAAGAAACCTTGTCAGTCCTGCTCCAATGTTTGCTTCCTGATTTGCAGTGAATCTACGGAATATAATGGATGCCAGTACGCTAGTAATGATTGGGATCAAGCTAATCCCCATATGGTTATTGCGAACACCCCAGACTCTCTTCTTAAACATAAGAACTATTATCGAGTGAACCCAGCACGGAGGGATGGTTTCCGTCGTCCACACAGGTTGAAACATCTGAGTCAAAACCTCTAGCAAAGTCTCCCCACATTTTTGAAAACTGCCGGCACGAGATCAACTGGATCAGCAGCCCTGTTACGTTTGAAAGCTTGACTGTCATTGCGAGCACCAGTCTTAGTGATCCCGAATCTATCGACCAAGGTGTTGTATTACAAGTTTGTGGCGGCAAACCAATAAAAGCAAGAGGCCAGTTAACTTGACTATCAAAATGTTCCACTCACTGCTGTAACCTTCTGGACCTATCATAGATTAGTGTCATTTCTTGCTGATAGCTTCACTGACAGACGATCGCCTTGAACAACTAGCTGAAAGGGTTTGCCGGTNAGACCTGGTCTCAGATAGACCACATAGCTGTTAGTTATAGGTGGTGGGGTTCCATTCAGGACTGTCGTTCTTATTGGAGCACGTACCTAAATGAGACTCGACCTCAGCAAAGTGCCCGACCTGGGCGTTCATGTCTCTGGCTAGAACAACTAGGTCAGAACCGTGTATCGGCCAAAGGAGAGTGGCCAGATTTGAGTAAAAGGTATCCTTGACGCCGAAGTCGCTACAATCAGTAGGAACGTCATGCGATAATGTGAAAATACTTCTGAATGTTGTGCCTCTACAGATGGCCTCAACGGAACCTGGGCGGACGGCACAGAGCCTACTGTTAACAGGAATCTGATCTACTAATATGGCTGTGGCCGTCTTGGTGAGCTCTATACTTACTCCAACTTGACCGGTAGTGAAACCATCCAAAGGGTATGATCACTTGGTAGACAGTGTGTGTGCTGTTAGTTTCATACTTTGAATACTGTCCTAGATTCTAGTCCCCAAATATAACAGACTTAGACATTTAGCGCGCTTTACGTTCGCGCACGAGTGGCCTGTTGATTTATCTGTTTTAGGGTCGGAACAATGAAAGCACCATTACACATTCGCACTTTAAGTCTAAGCAACGGAAGGAGGGAGTCCAGAAGGTGAATAGAAGAGGTGTGACTTACCTGCACAGTGTTACTGTGATCATCTACATCTCTTGTGGGTCATGTGGAGTAATCATCGTAAATGGACGTCGGGAGGAGCCTGAGAGCTAAATTTAATAGAACAGTGGGGTTGCTTTCAGTAGTGGCATGTTTTCACCTATCCATTCTGCTGTATACAGCAAATAGATGGACCCGGTTTAGATTGCGAGACCACCGATACAGTGCGGAATTAGTGGTGTGAATATTCGTGATTGCATTTGGGATGGGATACTGCCAGGACGCACAGACCTGGACAGGAGAACGATTAAGATTCTCCACCAAAGTTTGTACCGCAAGCAGCGAGTCGGTGGCAGTGCACCAGAACTAGTACTTCTTCTATAAAAAAAGTGTAAACCTTTTTTCAAACTGCAACCTGGAGGACCAAGGAACTGCAGTCTGGCATACCCCTACCTATTGGCCTCTCTGGCATGATTGACTATCGTTGTGGTCGCCACACCGTCCAATTTCGCTCGGAGGGTAATCGAGATGCGCAAGCCTTTACACTGCGTCAGGGTCCCTTCTCGTGGAAACGATCGATGGTTACTTAGGTGTGTCGCTGCCATACTTGCTACCTCAACTGCCAAGAGATAAGTTTCATCTGAAATCGAACCATTCTGGTAATTTATTTGAACCTCAGCGTTCGTTAAGGCAACGAATCTGATTGATGATTAGTGTATGAGATTTGGGTCCATCAGCTATTAGGATCTGTGTGATCAGGACCGCCAAGCTTGCTTTTTAGACCAGTTTGTTATGTACGCTTTACCGTCTGCTCGGTAAGTCTCTTGCCAGCCAATCTTCGCAGTCGGCATGTCGTCACCTACCGAAACTAAGCACAAGGCGTCAATGTACCAGTGCTTTACCTGAGTCCATATGCTTAAGTAAGAACGACCAATAAATCCAGGCTAATTATAATGACACGCGTTATTTTTGACCTGGTACCGCTTTTTGCTAGATAAAACAGGGATAATGATCTACAACATGCCACTGGATATTGACGCACTCTGTCGGCTCGCGCACCTCACTGATCTGTTAAGCTAGACTGGACGATGTGATGGTCACACCCACAGTCGCTCATGTTGTGTAGGTCAGTAAGTGAAAGTTTGCCAAGTCGTCCTCGACAGCTTGTAGTGTGGGCTTTTTTATCATAATCTTACGTCAAAACCCCAGTCGCCCTCAAGTCTGCATCTAAATATCTTGGAGGTGTCTCAGCCCACAAACAACCGTGTATAGCTACACTATTCTCAGTACATGCTTCAAGCGGAAGGTGACTTGAATAAACACAACAAGTTCTGTTGTCTACTCACAGGCTCGGTAAAGTAGTACGACCGTAAGTTTGAACACTAGCAACAGTGCTGTTTCATGAAAATTCAAATAGGCAACATATGCAGAGGAACTAAAATTAACCCCTTTGCAGTTGGAAGGTTACTTCGAGACAATACGGTCAAAGTTCATAATGGTTATCACTATACCATGTAACAGTTTAAGCCAGGAAACTTAGACATCTGTGTTTTCAAGTGAAAATGGCGTTGTAAACTCTGGTGCATTGTAAAACACTCAAATCCACACGTTGCGTTTGTTTTCTGAGTGAATCTTCCAGTCGACGCATTCTGGAAACAAAGACTAAATTCGAGCTCCGTTTTTGTTACAGTTCATTACTAAAGCCTATCCTTGCCACAGCCGGTAAGCTAACGCCGGCCCACACCCAGTTTAAAGAATCACGTTCGTTGCTGAGCCATTGATCACAAGTTAGGCACGGCCGACCGATTGTTTCTGGAATTCTCAAACACACCCGTTTGTGAGTGACGTTCACACCTTCCGATCGTTTCGACAGGAGACGTAGCAGCTATCGTTTTTACCCTAATTTGTACCTTCTACTAAATTAAGACTGGACAATTCAATAAAACGGTTGAGATATCAGTAGATTAAACATCACTCACAGGGGTAAATAGCAATGTTTGTATACAATTACTCAGCCACGATTGTTATATGGACACTGGCTCAGTAAACAACATGGTTCTGCAGCGTGAACGTGAAAGGAGTTCGAATATCGATCGTGAGAAGGAAATGTGTTATTAACTGGTTCTAACGCAATCGGAGCTTGTGTCCAATGCTTCTTTCCAGAATGAAAGTACCAAAGCAACCAATTTAAAAACAAAAGCCATGGG
This sequence comes from Paragonimus westermani, assembly GCA_008508345.1. Taxonomy (NCBI): domain Eukaryota; kingdom Metazoa; phylum Platyhelminthes; class Trematoda; order Plagiorchiida; family Troglotrematidae; genus Paragonimus; species Paragonimus westermani. The sequence continues at coordinate 48,734 of QNGE01004406.1, forward strand.
CAAATGTGAGTGGTATACATAATATACCAACCAAAGTTCTTTATTACTTACCAGCACTCATTGAATTTACCTATGACGCAGACTCAGCTATGGCTTCCAATTCTGACGAACAAAGGTGTTTTAGTGGACAGATGGCTCTTGGAAACTCCGTTGCTTCTCAAACCGGCTTAATACACAATGGTACAAAAGCATGTAAATAATGCCCCCTCGTATAAGGCCAGCCATAGTGTACACGGCCATGGGGGATAATTGGCATCAATTTTTTCTTGGCTATTAATCATTCATCAATACTGAGAGACATGGCCGCTATGTACTGGTCAGCAGTCTTCATCACGAATGCAAGTGAATCAGCTTCCCAACAGTTACTTTGGATCGAAGTCCAACCTATTCACATAGTGATAGTGTTACCCGAAAGTGTCTGCTGAACAGACTGAAACATGGTTCTGTCATGATTCTTAGGTCACCGTCGAACACCAAAGGACCGTCAACTTCAGGTGAGGATTGGCAAAGTAAAACAGAAGAGCAGAGCGTGTTATCCCAAATTAATTCTGATGAGCTTAAACACATTGCGTGACAAGGGGTGTTCTTTAGGTGAATCATAAGGCCACTAAGGTAGGAACTCTGGAGGAATCGACATTTTTAGTCTCGACGCTTTGGTTACTACGAGTAACCTTTGTTAAAGTAATTTTTCAATCAACTCATCATTTGACCGAAGGCAGCTGAGAACGTCTTGATGTATACTGCAACCTAAGGAGGTCATAATTTTAAAAATTACATCCATTAGACACCGCTTAGTCAATTCTGCCCCCAACCACGTACAAAAGTTTGCCCACTTGTCATCATAAGCAGACTATACGGTTGTCAGTAACTGCATTCACCGGCAATTTGTGGACTCATACAAAGACATGTGATATATTCTTCACCTGTGACTGGTTTGCTGAAATGGTGTTGTGAAAACTCAAGTTCAGTGAACAGGCACGATGATGTCTACCTAGTGATCTTGTTGATCCTATCAACACCCGCGGTTTCATAGTTGCTGTATGCGCCTAGACTATGTCGGTCAAAGTTACATAAATGCGGCTAGCAATATCGACATTGGTCAATCGACAGTTGAAAAGACTTCTCACTTTCTTCAGTCGACTACTCACACTCATTTCGGGTACTCCACCCACATTGTGTCTGCTGAGTTTTTCACAGGAACTATCACCTAGGTTCTCTTGCCAGCATATTAATAGCATTCAACTGACCAAAGTGAAAGAATTGCAGATAACTTCAAACAAGTCTTATTAGAAAATTCCTCGCAGAGGTAGCTTTAAACAAGTCCCCCTATAGTAAACGACAGCTTCGAACACTCAAACCCAGTAGAGCAGTTCACCAAGTGAGAGGTGAACAAATAGAATATGAGTGGTGAATTTTGACCTCATCAGATCGCTAGGATTAAAGTTAACTAAGCTGAAACTAGGTTTCTGTAATGAGTTTGAACTGGAGTGTTTTCTTGTTTGGAGAAGGCTCAGCCAACCAGTATTTGCGCACAAGCTGCTACAGAAAGAGTTATGGTCAGACTGGCCCTCAATAAACACAAATGACAATTAATTGCTGTTGAATGTGTATTCGTTTCAAACAGCCGAGTTGCTAGATGCTAGACTGTAGAAAAACCCACCAACAAACTGGTTTATCAGAACGTGAGGACGTCTGTCGCTTATTAACAGTCATGACTACTGCTGTTTTTCCATTAAACTGAAAATGCTTAGTGCCGTTGAGATTCCTGTTCTGATTCTCCTCTACTGGGTAGCTCAGTGTGCGACAGTTTCTTAATCAGTTCAACCCATGGCCATTGTCCAGTACAACTAAATTTACTGAAGCCAGAAAGTGTTTCGTACGACACTACGAAACACTGCAAGAATCCCGGACATTAAAGTCACATTTCCCAAATGAGGTCATTTGTTGAGGCGTGTGAGCCACTTAAGACGTTACCGTAAACGGGAAAATGGTGTTATGCCTTAAAATGCCACTGAATATGTGTTATCTAATACCAGCAGATTACAAGCAATCACCAACCAAGAAACCACCGCTTTTCAACTATCCTTGAGATCTAGAAGACATACTGTCCGTAGCAACCTGTAAACACAGTCACCAGGAGTAAATTCATAGTTCAAATGCTGTCACCGAGGTGTTTAATCAGAAATGTATTAAGAATCCAGGTGCCAAGGTAATTCAAAGATATGTCTAGAATCAAACCGAACGTAAGCAAATAACTTGCTAACCACTTACATCATTCGATAGCTTCAACTGGTCTGCAGCACAGCCAGTCGACCGCACTGTCTTGTGACGATCGAATGAGAGCATTGTTATATGCATCATTCATCCTACTGAAGCGTGATAAGTGTGTATTTTACCCCCTGTTTTATATAAGTGTTCAATCAACTAAACGCTTTCTTTTCTGTTCTGTATTACTCTGCTGTGTCTTGTTTTGTTTGGACTAGTAACGCGGTATAAAATATCACAACTGATGTCTTGTTTTCCTATGTACCTTCGAAGATAACCCTCGACCAAATAACCAATCAGAAGCTGTGTGCTTAAAATTGAATTCTTGCACACTCTTGTCAACAATTTTCGGTTATTTTCTGCTGGAATTCCACCTGATGACAATTGTAGGAATCTGTTTAACATGATTACAGTTAAAGTAACTGTTTTTCTTCAAGGCGATTCGTTACCATCCTGTTCGTAAAACAACCTGTTGAGGCATGATTTTGCTGAATCCCGATTGCTTGAGTTCAAGCTGTCATAGACCCAGTTGTGCTCTACATACTTTATGATTGTCTTTTGTGTTTTGTGTTTCACGAACCAATCCACACTGCTTCATTGCCAAAAGTCTTCTAAGCACAAGGATACTCCGTTTATTGAAGACCAACCTCCTTCAAATTGTGTAATTGGAATTAATTCATTTGGTTATTAAGTGGCATTAGCGTTTATATCGACTCCATCAAGGATTCCGACTTCTGTTCATTAATGTGTCGTTTCAGCGATAGCATTTTCCTATTGGGTGTTAAGGGGCTGTTCGTTGCTAGTATCGTCACCCTTTGAAATCGTCTCCCATATCTTTTTGGTCCAGTAATTCAATAACCTACTCGCTTTTTTAAAAAACTGGACTGTTCATTGTCTCTTACTGGTAAAGTTGCTAACTTGTCTTCAATGCACTGTTTCTGTTACACAGTGACATTGAGTTTGGTCCGATTGGTAAATATTTTACCAATTTACCTGATCTGTCACCAAGCATTGTGTTTCTACAAGGATACACAATAGAGATTCGTTACACTTCTCTTCTCTTCTAATTCTCTTTTTCAAGTTTCCATACTCTGACGGCTGTTTGGACTGCACGACGGCAAATATTTGGTCGATTGATAGTGATGCGTCGACCGCGACTGATAGTGCGGTTTCGTGCATCAGCTACACCATACAAATTGCTTGTAAAATCGTACAGAATCAACTGTAATCACGTGTGCTCATTGGTGGAATATAAAGAAAGTGTTTAGATTATAGATTTGAAGGCATTTATCTTTTTCGCGTTTAGCTACCTTGATTCTGTTGGATTCGACTGCTGACTGTACACCGGTTTCGTAAATGAAAAGGCAAGTCTTGCTTTTTCAAGGACTGTAAAAAAAAACCGTGTGGGCAATTAGTCCCTGGACTAGTAGTGGACAATTCACGTAACCGAGATGAGCAAACACTTGGATAGTTGGTTAATATTTGTCTACAAAACGCACTAAAATGGACTAATGGTTTAAGAAATAAGACTATGAAACCAAGTTCCACTAAGTGTTCATGTGCTCAAGTGTAAAGTTGGGTATCTTATAGTGTTTCACCCAATGTTCTATTCCCCAAGTTATTATGTAACCCACGCATGTATACATCGTACTAAATCTCCAAAAGTGCATTCAGTTTGTTGTAGAAGTGACTTGTTGCTCGCCTATGGTAAGCAGACAATACATTTGAGCACCATCCCAATACACTAGGTAATGTCAAATCGGGTTGTTGGATTGAAGTACTTCACTCTAATTAAGAGCACTGCGTCATCCAGAAACTGGGACGCATATCACTGCCAAATCAATATTGAGTTTATTCCGTGAAATAGTTTAGACGTAAAGAACACTTGCTCGACTGCAAGTCCTGTACAGGGCTGATGGTGGTTCTGGGCAGCCAAACATGCACCGTACTCTACATAAAAACTATCCCAGTGAATTTGGTAGTAAAACTGTAAGCTATCTAATGCAATGAACAGTCGACATTCACAGATAGGAGCTCTATGAGCGTAATTTCAGCTATTGTTGGTTTGAACCTGAAAATAACATGTTGTCCGTGGATGGTGGACTGCAACTAATCATAAGCGGACATACTGACCGGCTGTGAGTATGCAGTTGACCTCGACCGCAGCTGTGACAAAAGGTTTCTACCGGACTGATTTCGGCTCGATTTGGTGGGCTTATCGTTGACAATCTAAGATATACCCAGCAAAGACAAAAAGGAAAATTCGTCTAACACTGTTAGTACCACGGTGTGCTACGCACAAGAAACCAACCCTTTCAAATAGCAGCCAGGCAGTAATCAATCGGACGTTGAAATCCGACACAACCAACAACACTAATGAGAATTACAATACTTATCCGCCATGCCCCGCTGGTCTTACCGATCACACTTGTAGCCGCTTGTCAACCTAGGACACACCTGGTCAAAGACGATGGCTTGACTCAGGACTAAAGTTGACGGGTGTCTCGGGAAAACCTGACGAGCATCCAAGTGAGGTGCATGATATGGCAGGTCGTTTTAGTGATCTGGCTAATCTGAAATCACCCACACACAAAACTGGAAATCTCAATGGAAGCAACTGGCATTTAGTATAACATTAATTCTCCCGCGCTGTGAAAAACATCACCACTGTCCACGACTATTGCTGACTCTCTCACCTAATGTAGCAAAACGATCGTTTTAATGACTACCCGATAATTCATACGGGAGCATCAGGACATTCTGGTTGTTTTCATGAGTCACTTCTGTAGTTGTTACGCATAGTTTTGAACACCATTCGCCGTTGACTGAGGCGGTTGTATTGAGATAAACACTTTGGAGTGTCTATTTTTGGTAACCGATGCTTCGTCGTTTTTACGACTGGGCGGTCTCAGAAGAACGTCGAGCATTTCTAATGAATTCGTCACACGCAACGTTATGTTCACAGCGTCAAAATTGCTGCACCTGATTTCGGTTAACAGTACTCGACAAGTTACACCTCCGCTTCTCCTCTACTAAGTATTTGTATGTACCAACCATTTTCTCTGTGCATTACGGGCACCATTTGCTACCCATCCTCACCATTCTAGAATAGTCTTCAGCCAGCGTGGAATGTTCGTCTTGAATTCGCTGTGATGTGTGCCGTCGGAATTGCCGCGATCTGCCACTAGAAAATACAACTCCACTGATGTGAAGGACTTGTGTGCATATATTCCGAAATCCTCAGCCAAAGCTAAGTTGGCTGAACTGCAAAGGTGATTCTTAGAAAAGACCGTTAATCGAGGAAATGCTCTGTAGGAACACGAAACCCAACAACAAAAACCTACAGTACCGGCTATCTTACTGGCAACCCCAACCTGTGACTCTCGTGAAAACCAGGTTGGATGAACCGTTAACTTAAAGTCTGAATTTAATTTTTGTTGTACAAAACTAGTAGTACTGTGATATTCACGAGTTAGTCCGCAACACAGAAGCCCATCAACTGTCCCACCCTTTAAAGAGGTGGCACAAAAGTCAGCGTTTATTGTGAGCGACGTATCATTGTGTTCGATCATTTCACTATTTTCCAGCACCATTCCCAACCAAGTTGATTAACTTCTCGTGTGCCTTCGTGAGCTGTTCATTCAGTGCGGAAACCAAACCTTGATCTATTTTGTATAACTAAAGACTTTCAGGACATGTCACGCCATCCTCAACCCTCCAAATAACTTTTCGTAACATGAGGTGATACCTTCCAACTAGTGTGTTTGTGTATATAATCCAGTCTTAGAATTATAGTTGGAACAGTTGGAACACACAGTACATTTCCAATTATACTGCCCATTTGCCCTAAGCAGTTAGCAGCTCGTGCTATGTTACTAAGTCACGACACTTCTAGCTGATCACTTATACCAGGTTGGCATCACGAATGTGTGAAGTGTGCCTTCCGACTAGGAGCATAAGCATACGCCCATGAAAACAACCATTCTAATCTCTGCATATTAACGACTGGAAGCGATCGGGAGAATCTACGTACAAAATGCGATCGAAAGTTACATTGGTCGTAGCATGTTGCATAATATCACTTTTCCTAATGAAACGAAAATTTAGGCAAACCCTTATTTAGTGAATTTTACAAACAGTACATGCAAAATTAACGCGCAAAAATGTTAACAATCTATTCTCATCAATTAGGCAAGCACGCCTAGCGTGAATCGATGATGCGAAGCTTCATTGAAATTTAGACTGTCGAGCATTCTGAATGGTGTAATCATATCCGATTGACTCAATTGGCGGTTCGTCTCCGCTTGTATGCGTGTTTAGCCAGAAATGCGACTAGCTGGGTTCCTAGTTCAGGCAGTTGATTTTTATAACTGTTTCTGGATGTCACTCGGACAATGCGGTTGCGTAGTGCTGATCAGTGACCCTTATGGTCAAGGTCATTTGTCTGTTCAAAACAAATCAGGAAGATTCATTTTAAACAAGTATCATGAAATTAGCAATGGGGCAGAGGACTGAAACATTGCTCAGCCTTACAAATTAACGTTTAACCTACTTCTATACACCTTCTAATTTGCACAGTTATTCCCCTCTGATATATAGGGGCTCGAAGTCGAAAAAACTTATTGACTCTCCCCTTTACGTAAAGTATGTGAAGTGAGCAGCATTGAAACGTTGTCCTTAGGCGGTTCAGGGCCGTAAGTTAGATTCCAAGTCTCATCTTGATGACCTGCTAATGTTCTTACGAAACGGTTGTTACGTGTGTTAGTTGACCAGTCCAGTCACAGACGGCGATTGACGGAATCTTGAAATGGTAGAATCGAACACACACAGCTGTCCAACCGCTAATACAGTCGAATTTGCTATTACCATCAAACAACTCAAGCTGGAACTGTACAGCAATTCCTTCATAACAACCGCCAATCTGATCTCTCCAACCGTTTTAGGGTTAGAAAGTTTGGTTACCCATGATCAAACGCCACTTTCTGAATGATTAGTGTAGCCTCTGTGGATGAATTTAGTTACCGAAAGCCTTATGTTGACAGAGTGATCGGGTTACGGCTTGCATAATTTTTGTCAAGTTGACCATCGTATGATTCAAGGTTGCGTTGGTTATAATTGGAGGTCTAGAACAGTTCGAATTTTTCTGTCGTCAAGTTCATCACAAGTGCAAAAAGCTGGGCTAGAAATAATCAGAAGTGCTTATTTCAATGCATCGCTGACCGAAAATGCGCGGTCGTATTAAGTAAAGAACAAAGAACACCAGTAAAACAACTCGATTTCTACGGGTACAATTTACCATTTTCCTTTTGGTTACCCACATCCACAGAGGGACATGGTAAAAATACTTGTATCATACAGTTTAACAAAAATTGACCAGGAATAAATCGGTCCTATGGTAGTATTCGAAAGCAGAGCTAGTGTGGTTTCGACTCACAACACACTTGCTATCGCTACATAACAGCACACTTTGAACACGTGCATTTTGTATTACGTAATCCAGCTAACAATAAGTAAAATTTATCAGAGCAATTTTTTGTACCGCTTTGCTTTCACTGACGCAATGATTGAGTGATGTTGTGGACCTTAACTCGCAAGTGAGTTAGTTTCTACCATTTATCTCAAACTCAGTGAAGACCGTAGATCAGTGTCGATGTCTGGAGCGCTGAATGGAATTGTGCAGAAGTTCAGTCTACCTCAGGATTCTAGGTGGTATTGTGATTTTTATAACGTATGGTAAGTAAGTGGAGTGTATCTAACGGCCGAAATTAGTCGGAAGCACACGGGCAGTTTTGTGTTCGCTGCCATCCATCAGATATGTGTACCTGATAGAATTATGAGACCATCTAGAACCTTGGGGTAGACTGATTTCCTGCAAACTCCCAATTAGTCCTCTTGATATCGGCTCTGATTTACGAACTCTACTGAGTGTAAGATGAATGAAAAAACGAACTCGCGAATAAGTTAGCATCCACAGCCTTAATCAATTGCTGTTTCTACAGTAGGATTTGTGGTTGAGTTTCACCGGGTACGCATACCTGATGAGTGGCAACAACCACGAAACCGGTAGTGCGCTTCGGAAGATTTTTAAACACTAAGCATACAGTAATTAGTTTATCACAACTCACACCCTGATTCATAGAAAAACTGGTAAACTCCAGCTTAACCGCTTAAAATTACCTCGCAAAACAATATTTTATTAGTTATCATCCAATTACCTAAGAAAGTAACTGTGCCAGTGAAGCCTTCAAGATCTTGATCGCGAAATAGCTGATCTTCTACTACGAATCATATACAGTATAGATTCGGGCGTTCGGTGCGTTTCATCAAGTTGTGTAACGTCCACAGCCTGCTCTCTCCACCTACCTTAAAGCATTTCCAGCGCTGGACGTTAACAAAGGTCACTGTGTCTCCTACTGACTTTGACCTTAGCACTTGTCCACGAAGCAGCAGACCAAAAAGTCAATAGGTGGAAGCACCGGAAATGTATGGATACTTGTTAACATCCACCTGATACACGTTGCTCTATCAGCACGATGGGTTATAATATCAGATGAACCATCCGACCAACACTGTGGACTGGAGCGCATTTCCGCTCTAACAGAAAGCAGCATCAAACGTTCCTTAATGGAGCGGTCTAGGCTTCCGTATTATGTGGTCACGTCATCGCTTGGCCTCCATGCTGTTAATCCCGACCTTTAGCAGCCGTAGATAACAGTGTGTAATTGAGTAGATTCTAGTGGGTGCATGAGTGTATGGTTCAACCAACATACTGTGTAAAGTTTCAATACCACAGTTAGTGATGGAGAATTATCAGATTTGTTGAAATACTCGAAGACGGACCATCCTGATATTCATACAATCAATCCACCGGAACTAGCATGCACACAGATATTCAACGACTGGAGAAGGACAAACAACATCCACACAAATAGGTTTGGGTTGTGATTAACTAAGAAAAACTGAGTGCACACATATTGTAAACTTTCCGTTTAACCAACGCGCGAATGCATGCACGCTGGCAAATACAAAGGTTACGAAAAGCAGTACCTACCTTCTTTACCGGCAGTTGTTACTTAATTTTGTTGTTTAACTTTGGCGTCACCGCTTGTCTCTATTTCGAACGAAGCTATGTAACTTACTATTCAAAATAAACGATAAAAGTGGTAGTCGGCTCTCTGCGCCACCTGTTCGTGGTGCCGACTAAGCAGTCTCAGTGCAAACCTTGATCGGTTAAGCGTTTCACAATTCCAGATATGCTCAAATATTAGTTTCCTGGGCTGTTGCGTTTTTTTCACTCTCAGGCTGAAATCGGTCAGTCCTTTTGTGGTTGGCCTTTAAACGAGCAAGCATCCACCACAGCTCCAGAGAAAGGGTTGTTGCAAACAGTTGGTCCCATTGACCACCAACGAAGCGGTGGACTAACGGATAAGTACTTGGAATACAATCGGCCACTTATTTGCGAGTCATGGGCTGGATTCTTCGGCGTGCGGGATGTTGATAAGACCCAGCTGTGTCGAAACAGTTTTCCACTCATTCTCTAGTGGCTTCTTTCAGATATGCTTGTGTGCTGGCTCTGTTGTGCACCACTCGACACGAACTTCATCACCGGCTACTGTTTTGGTCCCCCGGTCGTAATCTGACGAGCATCAGGGCGTGTCTGTGCTGTGAACTGGCAGAAACATACCGCTCTCGCTATCAATCAAATTACCGCCTCACAGACAAACATGACGTCGGATATTGAGCCCCCAATCTGCTGAACACTCAGATTGGTTTTCCTGTTTGGTTCAGACAGTAGTGACCCAAATGAAGTCAACAGCCAGGCTTTCTTGTATAATGATCACTTGTTAACAATTGCCTGAGGCTTTCGTGCAAGCATTTTTACAATGATAGAGACAAACTCACTGTCTAACATGCACGCTTCACAAGCTTCTCCGTATATCTGGTGACCGGTCACTCGATGACGTGCAGGGGAGCCTACACGACCAAGAAGCAGATAAGGAAAGTTTACTGTACTGCGATCCAAAATCTGTACTACCAGCGACAGAAAGACGCTACTTTTGCAGCCTTCTCTGAAAACTGGGGAAATGCCAACTAGACGAGCCGCGGTCTCTCGGATAATTCCAAGGAGTAATGACCCCAGGTGTTAGCGCCTTTTCCGTACTTTGATGAGCGACCAATACATACAATCCTGTCACCTAATTGGTCGTTGGTCGAATCGATCACTAGGAACGCATTTTTCCGCATGTTGAAAAGCATTAAGTTAGCTCTCCAATTTTCAACAAACTGTTGCTCAAACATTTGAAGCGCATGAAAGCTGGCGCCTTGGCCGGATATTTTAACTTCTTCCTGTTGACGGAAGCTTACCCAGTTGAGTTGTGTCGTTCCGGCATCACGATTGTCCCGAAACTGATCGAACTCTCCACTTACAGCTATCTAAGACGCACCGCTGTATCTTCACCGTTAGTACGTTGCTTTCACAAGATACTGTCCGATCGTTGGAATGAGCGTTTGCCACTGCCGGTTGTTCAGTTTGCATTTCTACATCATGGCGATTGCCTGGCGATGATCGCACTGCTTCTTGCGCCGCTCCAGAACTCATGTACCACGTCTTCCATTCTGTATGCGGCCTCTATTGACTTGTCCAAAGCGTTCGACTCCTTCTCGTAGAATTCGGTTATCAGATTGACTTAAGCTTTCGGTACTCCCACACCTCTAACATGCTAAATTGATGATTCTTATCAAAACGCTTACGCCACGCTTGAAGACTCTGTCCACCAGTCCCACCGCGGTGTTCGCCGGGGCAACCCATTTTCGACGCTGTTATTCATCATGACAATGGATGACGTGTCGACCGTATCTCGACTGAGCCCTGGCTACCAGTTCCACAGTACACCGGTCAGCGATGTGAACCTCCTGACCGAGAATCTCACGCGTCTTTCAGAGCGGCTTGCGGCCGCAGATAGCGCTCTGAAGCTATTCGGACGGAAGATCGGCACACGAAATATCAAACACATTGTTATACATCACAACAGCTATCGCTGACAAGCATGTTTAATTCGGTGGGGAGATTATCCTGTCTCTAAGCGCCTCTGATATAATAACCTATCTCGGTATCCCGTTCACCTAGAACGGTAATGCACTTACCATTCACTGACCGCAGTTTCGTACAACGCCGGGTGAAACTACCAAATCTTCCCTGGAACCCCATCGAACCCCTAACTTCTGAGACAGCATCTGATCCCCAAGATGAATCACTCGCCAGTTTTGAGCCGAGTTCGGCGAAATACTGTACAGTTCGTCATTTTGCTCGACAGTGGCTCTGCCTTCCAAAAGACACCCACCAGTTACATCCAACTCAATTCACCCAGGCGGTCTGGGAATTCTGAGTTTGTCTCGATTATTCCTATCTCGCGCAAATCACGAGTCTAGAGACTATCCGGCAGTCACTGTTCCCTTTTGAGTTTATGGGTTTTGCCCTATCATGAGATATCAATGTCGCAATATACGATCATGGTGTAAGAGTGACGATCGTGGAGGAAGTCGCTGCTGCGTGAATGAGTAAGCCTAATCGTACGATATATGGCCCCGGTCTTCGGGGAGATTTCGGCTTTCCACCCTCCAACCGTTGCATGTTGAATCCAGACCACATTCTCATCAGGAAGTTTATTTGTGCCATTCGGCTGCGACGCGTTCTTCTTCGGATTAAGGTCCGGAATTCTAGAGATTGCCGAAGTGGCAACTCAGTCCTCTGTCGTGGCAACTACGGTCAACCAGAAACCCTCGCCAATATCCTCCAGCTGTGCTGGATCACCCACGGTATGCTTTTTACCTGGCAAAACCTCGTGGCCAATGATCTGGCGGAAAGGCTGTGCAATCTGAGCTACGTAATCTTCAAGAAGTTACGAGTACCAACCGAAAGTTCGTTCACCAAACCCGAATTTAGTGCGGTTCGTGACGGTGCTGCGGTGGTACTGGACTTCAGTTTGCTTGAACAAACAAGGTTGTGAAGTTCGGAACAGACTCTCACAAAGCCGCCATTCAATCGGCCCTTCATGACATGGGCTGTAGTGTGGGCTGTATTTCTCATCCAACTATGAATAATTCTTTTTGTGGCATCATGTATTCAATTTCTTACAGTGAGATTCATCGACTGGGACTGCCTTCCCACGCAGTCACTGCTTTGTGTTCACTGGATGTTTACGGTTCCTGAAAACCTGTCACACAATACGGATGACCTGACACTGATCGTTGCTACATTCTGGCGGTTGTCTCACTGTGAAGAACAGATGCCTGGGCATTGAGTCTGCTAACACTTCTGTGTCTTGAAAATCTTTTGATTTTGAGAGACTGTCTTCTCCATTGCTTCCTTATTGCTAACATATCACATCAGCGTACTATTAACGTTTGCTACTCTCGTGGAAGTATTTATCACTTGTTCAGTGTTGTTCTCCATATAGCGCCCTACATTTGACAGACAGCTTGATTTGAATATTCCTTTTGTCACGCTGTTGTTTCTTAAATTCTGATTTTGCCGCTATTTCTTATTGCAAGTGAAGCTGTGCGAACAGTTTTTCAAAATAAACGTTAATAGTGCAACCTAATAAAATAACAGGATCTAAGTTGATAAAATTCTGAAGCTCATTGCCTGAAATTAGATGGGGTCAGTTCCAGTCCAGTTTTACAATAATACTTTCTATCTCTACATTTAAGTTGACAAATCTTTGGCCCATAATGGAACGATAGCTCGTTTTGGTTGATTCCGAAACTGTTGTTTTACAACCCTCTTGGATCAGATAATATGATGTACTTCGTTAGATAACCGGGTTTATTCATAGTATTTGCGCTCTAGCGAGTATATCGTGGGAACAATGTAACATTGTCCTAAGCTGCTCGTAATCCATCTGCGCATAGAAAGATATAAAAAAATTATCTTCCAGTTCAGCAGGATTCTTAACTTTCACGTTTCGAATCAAATGTCAACTGGAGCAACGTTCGGTAAAATTTTTCACTAGCAATCTTAATCTTTTTCCTTTATCACCACGGAACACACAAATCTGATATTGTTGTTCGTTCTGGCAATAAAATTCCGGTATATACGAAAACAATACAGCTGAATGTAACTCGTCAACAAACACTGAAGCTGATTCGGTAGCTTTTCTTCTTCTCCTTCTGATATTGTTCATCATGGGTTCCGTAACTATGCAAGCAGAATTCATCAAGTCAAAAGCTTCACACAAAAGCTCTGTCATTTAAATAAAAAGTGAGCGTATTTACACAGAGTCTATTGAACATATACCAACAGTAACTAGTTTGGCATAGACTACGGACTATTCCGCAGTTTTC